>VMDR010008025.1:0-38059 GCA_007922815.1 Macrotus californicus
CTCCTAAAATGAGCTTGGGGGTCTTCCTTTCTCTTGAATGTTTTGGAATAATTTGAGAAGGATTGATGTTAATTCTTTTGTGAATATTTGGTAAAATTTATCTGTGAAGCCATCCAGTCCAGGACTTTTGTTTGTTGGGGGGATTTTGCTTACTGTTTGGACTTTGTTGGTAGTAATTGGTCTGTTCAGATTTTCTATTTCTTCTTGATTCAGTCTACCTTCTCATAACATATATAAGAATAAAGTGAAAATGGATTAAAGAAATAAATGTATGACTCAAAACCATGAGACTTCTAAAAGAAAACATAGTACACTCTCTGACATTGGTCTCAATTTTTTTTTCTGATATATTTCGTCAGGCAAGGGAAACAAAAGAAAAAATAAATGAATGGGACTACATCAAACTAAAACATTTGTGCACAGCAAAAGACAACTTACTGAATGGGAGAGGATATTCAGCAATGACACATTATAAGGGGTTACTATCCAAAATATAAAGAACTCATACAACTTAACACCCAATACATCAACAACAGTCCAGTTGGAAATGGAGGAAGAACCTGAATAGTCATTTGTCCAAAGAGGACATACAGATGGCCAATAGACATGAAAAGATGCCCAATGTCACTAATCATCAGAGAGATGCAAATTAGAACTGCAATGAGATATCATCTCATACCTGTCAAAATGATTATCATCAATAAATCACCAAACAAGTGTTGGCAAAGATGTGGAGAAAGAGGAACCCTCATGCACTGTTGGTGGAAATGCAGACTGGTCTAGCCACTATGGAAAACAGTATAGAGATACCTCAAAAATTAAAATGGAACTGCCTGATTACCCAGCAATTCCACTTCTGGGTATTTATATGGGAAAATCTAAAACACTAATTTGAAAATATATGCACCATTATGTTTATTGCAGGGTTATTTACAACAGCCAAGATATGGAAGCAGCCTAAGTGCCCATCAATACACGACTAGATAAAGAAGCTGTGGTACGTATATACAATGGGATGTTACTCAACCATAAAAAGAATGAAATCTTACCATTTGAGATAGCATGGATGGACCTAAAGTGTTTTATGCTAAGTGAAATAAGTCAGACAGAGAAAAACAAATACCATATGATTTCACTTATACATGGAATCTAAAGAAAAAAATAAATGAACAAACAAAACAAAAGTACAGAAAAAGAGTATAAACTGATGGTTGCCAGATGAGACAGGCTTTGGGGAACTAGGTTAAAGAGGGGAAGAGATTAAGAAGTACAAATTGGTAGTTACAAAGTAGTCATGGGGAGATAAAGTACAGCATAGGGAATATAGTCAATAATATTGTAATAACTAGGTATGGTGCCAGGTGGGTACAAGACTTAATTGGGGGATCATTTCATAAATTATGTGTTTAATCACTATGCTACACACCTGAAACTATTATACAATAATATTGAATGTCAACTGTAATTGAAATATAAGGTTAAAAAGAAAAAAGTAATGTCAGATGGAAAAGGACAAAAACCATATGATTTTACTTACATGTGGACCCTAAGACCAGAAATAACAAACAGACTCATAGATACAGACTACAAAATTGTGGTCATTAGAGGGGAGAGAGGATGGGAGGAGGGTGACATGGATAAATGAATCAAGTATATGGTAATGGAAGGAAGCTAGACTTTGGATGGGGAGCAGGCAATAGGATACATAGATGTTATCATCTTATATGCCTGAAAATCATATAATATTATTAACCGATAATACCCCAATAAATTTAATTTAAAAAATTTTACCTGCTCTTTCTCTCTCCTCTCTCTCTTATTAATGTATTCTATTCTCATGGGTCTCACTGTCACCTCTAGGTAGGTCCTACTCAAATTCATTTCTTGAACTCAGCCTTCTTGCCTCTGCTCTGTGTCTACATTTCCAATTTTCTGGTGAATATCTCCATACAGATATCCCTCTTAAAACTTAAAAATCATCTTTAACCTTAAAGCTATATCTGTTTCTGACTTTCTTATCCTTTCCCCCACCAAAGTACCACTTTTCAAGGCTCAAAATCCTATGGATCATTGTTGATTCCTTTTACTATCTAGGTCTTCACTATGCCTTTGTACTGTAACCACAGAATACATTTTTTGGGTCCTCCTCTTTCATATGACACTGATGATTTCATCTTACTAAATTGTTTTATTCATTCAACAAGTATCCTTTGAGGTGTATTAGGACCTATGCCAGGGGCTGAGGATTCAAAGAAGAATATGATTCTTATCCTTATGGAGCTCAAGGTCTAATGAAGTAGAGATGCACAAACAAAACAACTATAATACAATTTGATTGTTGCTATAATGAAGACACAATTAAGAAATGATAAAAGAGGCAAATTGTAGTCATTAGGATCAGGGTAGGTTTCACAGAAGAAGTAAGACTCAAATTGAAACTAAGGATTAGTAGAATTCTTCAGGGTCGGCACTTTGAAGACTAGGTAGCCTAGGAAAAAGGAAAAAACAAGTAACAGTAAGACACCCAAGATCATTGTTTTTAGACAATTACACATAACTTTGGCCTTTGGATATTCAAAGATAAATGTGACAGGAGATGAAGGCAGGATAATATCTGACGCGATGCTAAGGAGTTTAACATTTATCCCTTATTCATTGGGAAACCATTTAAGGAATTTTGAGTCAGAGAATGGTGTGACCAGATTTATATGCTAAAGATTGTTCTGGCCACCCTGTGATGATTGACTAAGGAGAAGGGCAAGACTAAAGGCATAAAAATCAGCAGGCACAATATTTTAATGGTCCAGCGGGACATTATTGACAGAGGACTTAGGGAGGAGGGGATAGGATTGAGATACAAGAAGGAAGAATCAATAAGACTTGAGGATCTTTGTTTGGTTCTTCCAGAATCTGACCCTGAAAAGGGTCCTTAGCATCTGTGACAGAAACCTGCCTTCAAGACTTAAACCATTGTTGGGGCACTGTAACCAACAGGTGGGGCATGTGTCTGGACTAAGGTGGTATCTAAAATGAGTTCAGTGCAGTCCACCTCTGGCTCTGGGAAAAACCACACAACAGGTCTGCCAGGAACCATAGGGACTCTTGCATCAGCATGGGTGTGCTCACAGGGCAACATGATACACATGAGGACATAATAGATGCTCTGAGGAATGGAGGAAAGATCATTTATCTGTTCATAACTTAGATTTTAATGTTGTTTTGAAATGGAAGACATCATTCCTGCCTTCTGGGACTAAATGCTGGAAGGAGACATCTGTTTATAGTGTTGTCCCTGGGCATATTGTATAAATTCATGTTTAAATAATTTCAGGTGAACTATGAGGAAGAAAAGAAAAGAGAACAGGTCCCAATGTACTTCTCCTTTTCCTAAGAAAACTCTACTCCAGGGAGTTCTTGACCTCAGCACTATCAATATTTGGACTGGATAATTCTTTGTTGCTGGGGATGGAGGTTCCTGCTCTGTTCCTATGCATTGTCAGATATTTACTGGCCTCTCTGGCAAACCCTGCCTCCCCTGTTTCTATTCAGCTGTGATGACCAAGAATGTCTCCAGGATGACAAATGGCTCTAGAAATTGACCGATATCTCCTGTAGGGGCAAAGTCACTCCTGGTATAGAACCACTGTTCTAGACTAAGGCTCCTCGAATGTAATGCCTATGAATCACCTGGGGACCTTGTTCAAGTGCAGATTCTGATTCAGTAGGTCTGGGGTGGAGAATCTGCATTTCCAACAGACTTCCAGGGCAGGCTGCTGCTGCTGCTCTAGGGACCTCACTTTGAATAGCGAGGTCTTCACACTGCCCCACTTTCTCCTCCTGCACAGCTGACCACCACACGGGAGAGCAGCAGAGATCCCACCAGGGGCCTCCTCATCTCAGCAAGGTCACCCACCAGGCAGGGTCTCACCTGCTCCACATTCTTGTTGGGGGCACAGAGGGCAGATGGGAGTAAATTAATGAGACACATTGTTACTGCTTTGTTAATGCTTCTGATGTCACACCGGAAGCCTTGGGCATGGAGAGACTGCAGAGGCCCCGAGTTGCTCACACAGTTGCCAAGGCAGCTGTGTCTCAGTCCATGGGGTGCAGTTCAGAGGGCACAGCCGTTAATGGGACCAGATGGTCTGTGCCTTGTTTGTGGGCACGTGCCTCCTGCATACTCACACAGTGATTTCCTCATTTGTTCCTTCCCTCTGGAAACAGAATAGCCATTTTTAAATGGAACGGGGCTGAAGGCTCTCTTTCTTCTCAGTCTGTGTGCCATTGAGCCTTCAGATGTGAGTATGTTTCATCATGGAACTTTCCTTAAAAGTGCTGGCAGCCGGCTTTATTTGGAAGCCAAGTAGGGTCATGATTTAGAGCAAAATGAAAATGTCCCCCCCACCTCGCCACCCCCAGTCCCCTGCCATGCACACATAAAGGGATTCTATCCAGGACACTATTGCATTATACCCCTTTAAGTGCACACAATTACAGGAGGTGTCATGTATTAAGCCCTGAATTGTTAACACATTAGGGTGAAGCCCTTATTAAACCTCCCCAGAGAGGCTGATTTAGAGCCTTTATTCCAGGCCCCTGCACCCCAAAGCTTCATGAGAGGGCAGAGCCCAGGGGCTGTTTGCAGATCCATCTGTTCTCAAGCCCTGAAGAAACTGATACAGGCTTTTGTTTGTTATCCTGAGGTCGGTCCAGGAAATTGAGGTTGTCAAATCTGTAAAATCAGGTGTATGCTTCTCTTGGTTAATATATGCTATTTTTATTTCAGAATAGACCTGGTTTTTTTTCAACATTGAAAATGAGGCTGGAAGCCCCCCTCATACTACCATATTGGTCTTCCTAAGCCACGGGAAGCTGAGCACCAGGGCTTCAACCCACTGCTTTGCCTCAGTGCGGGAGGTGGGGGTGGTGTATCTCACACAGCCTCAGACCTGTATCTCTGTCTAGGCTCATGCAGGAGCCTTCTTGAACAAACTCAGGACTGTGGCTAGTGCATGACTGAATGTGAAGGTGATGGACGTAAAGCACTGCTGTTCAGTAGGAGGGTGGCCGTGGGTGATTTGCTTTCCCTCTCTGAATCTGATTTCTCCCCGATCGAATGTGTGTGATACTTTTCTTTCAGGCTGTTGTGAGCAGTAAGGAAGCAGTCAGAAGGAAATTCCTGTTTGCTGAGTGTCTATTTGCCAGGCATAGGGTTTCACTCGTGGAATTTGGGGAGCTCAGTTGGCCTCAGTTAACCCTCCACTCCTAACTCTGACCCTTCCCAGCCTTATCCTTTTTCTGACTCTTCCTCAGGCAGGATGTCTCCCACAGAAACATGCTGGAAGAAGGCCCCCAGCACCTCTGAATGAATAGGCTCTAATGAGGCACTGAATCCATTGTTGCTGGCCAAAGCACTTTACATAACTCCAGCTGTTCGTGGACAGGGTGAGGAGTGCAAATGCTACACCTCCATCTGAGGTGGGGGCTGGGAAGGAACAGGCTCCGCCCAGCAGGCTCCAGTCCCACAGGATTGGCTTAATGAGCACAAGCCTGCTAATTCTGTCATTCCTGTCGGCAGTCCATGTCATAGCATCTGGAAGCAGCACCGCAGGCCACCCGAACCCCAGCCCACCTGCCCTTTGGAAGGCAGCAGCTTCCAGTGAGAACCCTCCTGGCTCTCCTAACCAGCCTGCTGTCTCACTTGCATGAAGCCATGTCCCAGGGCTGCCGTTTTCCTACACAATTACTCTCTTCCCAGCCACGGCAAAGTAGCCTCCTCAACCCACTGCAGCTGGAACATCTTATTTAAAGTTCACACTGAGGAGATGAGGATGTTGATAGCTTATTTCCTCTAAATGAACAGGGAATTGAGAGCCCCCTTCTCCCTGGCTGACAGCGGTGGGGTGTGTCCAGCTGTCTGGCCCTGCCAGCCTTGATGCTCCCCCTGGGGGGAGGACCACCGTGAGCCAGCTGCCCACAGCACCACACCCTTCCTGTTCACTCAAGGAGGGTAGCATGCCATCTGCTGACTCCTGTACAGAAGCCCCAGGGGTATCCCCTTCAAGTTGCACAGAGAAGTTGCGGCTGAGCAAGTAGGGGACCGATAGTTTTCTTTCCCTCTCAATGGCATGCAAGGGCAGCAGTCTGTGTGGTAGGGAACGAGGGCCCTCTTGGCTTCTCCGGCTGTCACAGAAGCTTCCCCTGTCACTGTGCCAGGAGAAGGGAAGAGAGCAAGAAGTAGGGAGGCTGCACACATTCGGGCGCCTGTGGTGGTCAGAGGAGGCTGTGGCTGCATTCTGCATAGTGACTTTTTTTTTGCTTAATTCCATAGTAACCCCCTTCTATCAAAATGTACCTCATTTTGAATATAGAATTAGTTCTTATTATAAAAGAAAAATCTACCTATTAAAGAAAGTTTGGAAAACACAGAAAAGTGTAGAAAATTACTCACAATCCCAACAAATTTCTTCAGAGCAACTGAATTATCCTCTGACCCCTGTGTATCCCCCTCCCTTTCTCCTCCTCCCCTTTTTTTAAACAAAGAGGCAGTGAGGCCCTGACCAGGCGGCTTAGTTGGTTGGAGTGACATCCCTTGCACCAAAAGGCTGCAGGTTCGATGCCTGGTCCAGGTGCATACTGGAGGCAGCCAATCAATGTTTCTCTTTCTCTCTCTCTCCCTCTCTCTCTCTCTCTCCCTCTCCCTCTCCAGTTCCTCTCTCTAAAATCAATGAATATATCCTTGTGTGAGGATTTAAAAAAAAATTTAAGATATAGTTAGTACCTCATATGTTAATTATAGACCTTTTGCTCATTGATGATGCATCATGAGAATTTCCCACAGCATTATCACATTCTACAGAAGGTAGAATGGCATGACTGCACGGCGTCCAGCCTTTGGGAGCAACCCGTTTCACTCAGCCATTGGATTCCTCTGTTGGTCACATTTAGCTTGTGTCTAGTTTTACATTGTTGTAAATAACACTTTGATGGTGGTCATTGTACATAATCCCTGCTATGTCTGTAGTTATTCCCCTGGACAGATTGCTATAAGTAGAATTACTAAGTCACAAGGTGTGCATGTTTTAAGGCTCTTATTGTATATCATTATATTGCACTAAAGAGATCCTGTCTTATTTTATTTCTTCTTTCCTGCATTGCCTGTTCATATCCATGGTCTGCTTTTTCCCTTGAGAAAGTTTATCTCTTCTTTATTTGTAAGAACTTTTTAAGTATATACTAAAAATATTAACTATTTTTGAAAATTTTAAATTATAGTAAAAATGCACATAAGATTTACCATCTGAACCATTTCTAAGTATGCATGTCAGTGGTGTTAAGCACATTCACATTGTTTCACAACCATCACCTCCGTCCGTCCCCAGAACTTACTCATCTTGCAAAACTGAGACACTGTAGCCATTAAAACACAACTACCCATTTCCTGTCCCTGAGTCCATGGACCACCACTCTACTTTCTGTGTCTGTGAATGTGGCCACTCCAAATACCTTATATAAGTGGAATTGTACAGTGCTTGACTCCTTGTGCCTTATTTCTCTCAGCATAATGACCTCAAGGTTGACCCATGTTGTAGCATGTGTCAGAATTTCCTTCCCTTTTAAGGCTGAATAATATTCCATAGTGTGGATATATCACCTTTTGTTTGTCCATTCATCCACTGATGAAAACCTGGGGTGCTTCTGCCTTTTGGCTATCATGAATAATGCTGCTACGAACATGGGTCTACATTTGTGGTGATATTTGACACACAAAATTCTAACAGTTTTTTAAAAATCTGCCCCATTAGTCCTTCCTTTTGTTGTGCTTCGTCTTTGCTCTCAGGCTTAAACCTGTCTCAGCCATGATTAGGAAAATACTCACACACATTTTCTTCTGTTTCTTTTACAACCTTGTTTTTCCTACAATATTCTAGACTGTAACCAGAACATGTTTTGACGAATGGTATATGTTCTACTCAGAACGTGTTTGTTTGTAGGAAACAAACCCACTGTTGAAGAAAGGTTCTTTGGCAAGGCAGGGAATCCTGTGGCTGCGGAGCAGCTGGGCCTTTCGGGACCTAGGCACAGAGTCGCTTTTTGGTGCCACAGATCTGCTCTCTCGGACCAGGAGTTTCTGCTCACCAGTGGTTTGGGAGTGCGCAAAATTTCAGACAGAGCGTGCGGCTTTGAGGCATCTTGACAGGGACTCCAGCTCCAACTCGACTTTCCACGTCCATGTACTTTGATTGGAGGATTTGAAACTCTTAACTCATATTCTTGAGAGCAGAAACTGACTGATTTTTATTTCTGTCCCAATTACCCCTGGTCAGGAAATCAGGGGGAGTCATGTGATACAAAAACAAGGCTTTCCAGGCCCACCCCCCTTTCCAGGAAATTAGTGTAGGGCTTCCAGAAGAGTGTACGGGCTGGACAAGCACCCTAAAGTGTCTGACTGAGGAGAAACTGCAGACACCACTTTTAGTTTTCCCAAGTAGATAACCAGTACCCTTTGTTCTCTTTCTTTTCTCCACTGATTCGGATACCATCTTTATCATAACCTCATTTCTCAACTTTGCTAGGATCCTTCTCTTGGGTTTTTCATTTTGCTCCATTGATCTCTTCTTAGGTTGGTACCATACTGTTTTAATGATTGTGGCTTTTTATGATATGTAATATCTGGTATAAGTTCTCTTTTATTACTTTTTTTTTTCAAAATGTCTTGGCTCTTCTCTGACATTAATTTTTTGCAGATAGACTTTAGACTCAACTTGTCAGCTTTTTAGTTCTACATATGCACAGTTCTCACTAGAATTGTTTTAAAACCACAATTTAGTTTGAGGAGAATGTAGATTTTCACAGTAACTTATGTACACATTATTTCCCTTTAGTTTTAAATAAAAATTAATTTAATTTAATTTAGAAGCTTTTTATTTTAAGGTATGATGGCACCTAAGAACTGGATCTGTCTCATCACCAAACAAAGATGGGGTTAATGTTAATTTCACCCAGCACTCTGCTGAGTGAATGAGTAAGTGAATGTTGTATTTTATCCACGTCCTTGGACCTTGACTTCAAGGGAGTTAAAGAGCTATGGTGATTATGTGAATAACTTAGGGGGAGGCATCTTTCTTGGGAGGTCTTGCTCACCCACTGACGGGTCCTCATGACAGTTTAATAACAGGTCAGGTATTATTGACAGGTCAGCACTTCCGTAAGTGTAGATAAAGCGTGAATTTCCATGACTCAGACATTGAAATGATTAGACTATGAACACAATCTGGCATTTGTTCATTAATTAACTCAACAAACAGTTAACGAGCACCCATCATGTGCCAGGTGCTGTGCTGGCTGCAGGGTGGTGGTGAAGGTGGAACTTGGTCTTGGCTGTGCATTGAGCAGCATTAGACATGTTCACCAACAGTCATAATGAAGGTGACATGGGAGCAAAGGACAGGGCAAGGGCTCAGAGATGGGATTAGGCCACAGTCAGCTGGATTCAGAGGGTCTTTCCCTTCCTTCTCCAGTTCATGTGCAGGACAGACATACGAACCATAATCGATTGATCTCCAGGTTGAAAGGAGGTGGTTACCAAATGGTTGCATGAACCCAGAATATTGGACATAATATTTTTTCCACTTCTCATTCATTGAGCTGGAATCCTTGGCCCTTCTCTCTGATACTTTCACCATTTTCACTGTCTTGCAATTGACTGTATCTTTATTTCTCATGGCAGCCTGATGATGTTGAAAAACCACAGGCTTTGAAGTAAAACAACATTCTGCTCAAATCCTATCTACTACACTACTAGCTGTGAGGTTTGGGACAAGTTATTTAAAATGAGGAAGAATTTATTTTTCTTATGTGCCATATGGGGATAATGAGTACATCCTTTGTGAGGTTCTTTCAAAGATTACATTAAATGAGATTTTATGTAAAATACATAGTCATGTGCCACATTAGAAGTGGTGACCATTTTATTAATAGCTGTCCTTCCCTGTGGCTTAGAGGTTTCCTAAACATAGATATTTATCACACTTTTTCTGGGTTTAGCCTGACTTCACCTTTCAGTGAAAATAATTCCTTTTACTTAAAACGCTGCTTTAGATGGAGTTCTGGGCCTTAAACTCCTTGTCACTATTGTGCTGAGTTTATTAGCAGAATAAATGTCCTCAGGCCAGCTGCTGAAATGAATCCTCTCTGCTTCCTGGCATGTACAGTGCCACTTTCTGTTGGAATCTCAGTCCTCATTGCTCACCCTGCACTAGCAGGCCCAGGGGCTGCAACTTCATTACCACTGAGCCTCTGCTCTGAAGCCGCTCAACAGTCTGTACCCGAATCCCCTCTCGTTCCTTCCTGCCCCACTGCTCCAGGGGGCATCCTTTTCCTTTGAAGGAAGCCTGCTGGGCTGTTCATTATCATAGGACCAGCTCTCCCAGAGTTACAACCCAAAGCTCTGTGAGTAGTCTTGCTGGCAAAGATGCTCTTTCTGAGCAGTGCTGTGTAGAGGAAAGAGCCTTAACTAGACTTGGAGCTGGGAGATGGGCTAATTAGGCAAGGCCTGCCCCTTATGAGCGATGTAAGTTTACAACTCACTTTCTCTTTCCAGGTTGGTTCTGTTTTTTCTAATGAGGGGGCACCTCTAAGTTCCTTTGCAGCTCTGCAGGTTTTGGGATTGTCAACCTAATTAAATATAGGCATTTAGGGGACTAGAAAACTAAGAATAGTTGCTTTCCTCTTGGTGTTTTTATAATTGAGGTATAAATAAGGGTCAATTTAGTACAAAAACATGAATTTTTAACATTGAGGTATTACACAAATCCTAAAATATGTCTCTCATTTATCTATCTACCCATCTATCTATCCATCACCACGCCCTATCCAGCACCCTATAAAAATATAGAATATTTCCATCACCCTGTAAAATTTCCTAACATCCCCTTTCCAATATATATTTAACTCCTGGAGGGAACTACTGTTCTGCTTCTGTAACTATCAAATAGTTTTGCCTGTTCTCTTGGAGTCTCCTTCAAGAGAACTTGATCTTGGTCTTTATAGAAATTGAATCATATGGAATGTAGTGTGTTATGTCTGGCTTTTCACTTACCATAATACTTGGAAGAGTCATCTGTGTTGATATATATGCCAGTAATTCATGCTTGGTGCAATGCTCCATTTCTTGAACATACCACAGTATGTTTATTCAGTCTCCATTCGATGGGCATTCTGATCATTTCCATTTTTTCAACATTTAGTATTGCCAGTCTTTTTAATGCTAGCCATAATAAACTTGTTTTTGAGCCCTAGGTCATCCACCAATGAGATATGTGAATAGAAGCAATTATACCTTAAGACTCCGAGATTCTGTTTCCTCAACTACAAAATAAGGGTTACTCTTGCCCACCTCCAGAGGTTTTTGAGGATTAAATGAGGTAATGGTTACAAAGCAGAGGGTCTGGCTCATAAAAATCCTCCGTGTTAAACAATAAGGATAGTAGCTGTTGTGGTTATGATTATGACTACTACTGCAGCTGCTATAATTCAGGTCAAGAAGTCCCTTTCCAGTTAAGGTTTTCCTACATGTAGATATTGTCTATTGTAAAGATACTGGTTGAAATTGTCAAAACAGAAGCATGTTTTAATGGTTTAATGTTCTATAAGGCAATTGGTATGAATTTATGAAGATGAAATGAGAAGAACAACTTCATTTACCCATTGACAAGTGTCCAGTAAGTACAATCTAAGCACTCAGCATTGTTTTAGATACTGGGTTTTCCTTCTTGTAGCATGTATACTCTGGGGTATAAAAGGGAGTACATAGCATAAACAGCAGTCAAATAGGTGAGTAAGATGGTTTTATATAATGGTTTTTGTACACGATGAAAGTAAAATACTGTGATAGAGAATGTTGGGGAGCCTACAGCAGATGGGGGGGATTAGTGTTAACTCTCCTTGGTGTTAACATTGGCAATAAGACCTAAATGATTAGGAAGGATCTAGACTTGCACAGATCTGAGGGCAGAGTACTCTAGGTAGTGGGAACTGCAAGTGTGAAGGCTGTAAGATAGTCATGAGCTGGGCATCCTGAAGAACAGAAGGAATCCAGGGCAAGTGGTGTGAGGCTGGGACCCTGCAGGGCCATGACATGGAGCGTCTCACAGATGGCTTTACATTTTTAATTTGAGTGCATTGGAAGCCTTAAAAGATTTTAAGAAGAGGCATAGCATGATCTGATGTCTATTTTTAGAAGATTACTTTTAATTATGCTATGTATAGAACAGATGGTGGTAGATAAAGAGTAAGTAGGAAAGCTGGTCCTACTGTTGCAGGTGAGAAGGGGCGGCAGTTGCTTTGATGAGGAGGTGGTAGGAAAGATGGAGAAGAGAGGTGGATATGAGACAGATTTTGTGTATATTCCTTAGGGAGCAAGACTCGGATTGGCTAAGTGATGACAAGGAAGACTAGAGGAGAGACACTTTGGGGGCTGTATAAATAAAGTTCTCTTTTGACTATTGTTATAGGTTGAATTGTATCCTCTAAAAGGTTATGCTGAAGTTTTAATTCCTGTACCTGTGAGTGTGACCTTATTTGGAAATAGGATTTTTTTCAGATGCAATCAAGTTAAGATGAGGTCATACTGAATTAGGATGGGCGTTGATCCATTATGACAATGGCTGATGCTGACAGGAATAAGAGAGTGAGGAAATGAATATACAAGTCAGACAGGAAAGAACTGAGAACAAAGTGTGAGGTGAAGAAGGTTACTTACTCTTATTGACTCTTTAGATAACTGTGCTGTGATGGGCGGCAGAGAAGTGGGGCAGTGCCTGTGATGGGGGCAGGGATCAAGAGCGAGTGCTGTATATGGAATTGGAGAGGCCATACAAGTTGAAGTGTGAATTTCAGGAGCTAAGTCCTTGAGGAGAGAAAAGTGGAGGAATGTCAGTCTCAGACAGGAATGAGGGCGTTTCGCTCCCTTTACTAGCAGGGCACACAGAGGGGGTAGATGTACATTCCCTGTAAAGGAGAGTGTTCATTTCTTACTGCTTCGGTTTCTCCGTGGAGTCTGAGACACAGCAAGCAGCTGAAGAGCAGGAGGTGCTGGAGGTTCCAGGAGCCAGGAGAAGCCATAAAGACATTTGGAATGTGAAAGAGCAAACGTTCCAGGGAAGGAGAGCAGAATTACCAAAGGGTCGTGGGGCCATCAAAGAATTTTGATCGTTAATACTAAGAGATCCTGGGCAGTGACAATGATAACTGCAAACATACAGTGCTTAACATATTCCAGGCATTGTTCTAAACTCTTTACGTACATCTTTTCAATCACCCAGTGAGGCAGGTTATACTATAGTCCCCATTCTGTTGGCAAGTAAAGTGGGAGGTTCAGCAATTTCTCTTAAATCACCCAGGTAAGAAGAAATGGAGCTGAGATCGAACCCAAATGGTCAGTATGGCTCTGGAGTGTAGACCCTTTCCTTACATGTGATTTTGTGCATGGTCTCACCTGCTCAGGCCTTGAATGGCAGCACCTACTATTTATCATTTAGTGTATCTACTGAAGATCTTCAACACTTTACAAGTATTAGTTTGATTATCAAAAAACTCTCATTAAGTGGTATTATAAATCTCCTTTTCAAATGAAGAAGTTAGGAGAAATCAAATAATGCACCTGAAGTTCCATGGCAGCTAGTCGGTTTTCATCGCTAGTAGTTTTGTTGGGTGAGAACAGTGAGTGACATGGAGGCTGAGAACAGGTATGAGGATGGACCAGGGAATCTCAACTAGATAAGGGGGAGAAAGAAGGTTCAGGATGGAGAAGGTTGATTTATCAGAGTCTGGGCAGGAAACAGATGGTACCTTTAAAGGGGCTGATTTGAGAAGAGTTTAACAAAGCGATTATTAGAAAGAAGTAAATAGGGCTTAAAGAACCTACAGGGATGGTGTCGTTTCTTAGGCTAATGACCATGGCATGCCATTCCACTGCAGGACTGAAGGGACAAGGGGAGGGAACAGGGGCAGGAATAAGAAGGGGATGCTGTGTGGAGAGGAGCTTCTACAGCCCCTCTGTAGAGGGAGCTGGGGTACAGCTGCACTCTCCGGCCCCCCTCTCTCCTGCGGATGCCTCACCTTGACCAAACTAACTGGAGGTTAAAGCGTCCTGTGATGCAGTTCACAGAGGTCAAATGATGGCCTTGCTACCCTACATTTCATTCCTAATCCAGCCTTGGGAACCCACACAGGAGGAGCAGGGCCTGCAGGGAAAGCACTTAACTGAGCAGTCTTGAGGTGGATCCTGCTCTGCCTCCCAACCACCCACTAAATGAAAATGGCCAAGTGGGGGACAGGGAGCAGGAAGGGCCTGGCCATGCTGCTGACAGGAATGTGCCCTCAGCAGGAAAGGGCTAGAGAAGCACATGGGCTTCCCTTGGGAGAGGACCAAGAGCCTGGGTCATGGTGTGCACTAATAAAGTCACCATACCAACAGAGGAATGTGGGGAACTGAAGACCTATTCAACATCACTCCTATCTGATGCATCCATGCCCCTGCCCCAGGGGTGGTGGATTTGAGGGTAGAGGAAATGGCAGGAGCTCACTCCCAAGAGTAGACTATGCTAGGGCAAGCTCAAGTGGATACTTTCCCATATAGGCTCCCTTGCAGCTTTCTGTTCTCTTAATAGGAGTGCAGTTGCTCCTCCCCCACAACTTGGCAAGAGAGGAGACTGGAGGCTGATCAGAGTATTTCATGTACCTAGTGAGGTCACTGCCCCCTTCTCCCTACCCTGCCCATGTCAATCGTGGCTTCCTTGGGTCTTTTCCTGGGACCCAGAATGGGCAGTCTTGCTTTGCTCCCAGAGGAAACATCTGGACAGTCACATGTGCCATTAACTCAGTCAGTTCTAAGGCTACACGACACCTTTCTGCCCAATTTCACTCCCTTTATATTGTATTCTCATCTCAGATTTGCCACACCACCTTATTCACTGTGACAACAAATACTTAACCCAAATCAATGTAAAGAGACCCAAATTTGATTATGAACCTTCTCATCGATAACTTCTCAGAGCTACAATATATGATAGTCCACAAATTAAATTCCCCTCCCTTTGGGAGATAAAATCTCAAAATAATGATAGCCCCTAAAAATCATCCCTCTCTAATTTGTTATTCTGCTCTGTCTTAGTCAGAAGGGTGTCTCCTAGGTGTTTGGGAAGAGGTGGAGTTGCTCCAGCAGCTGCTGAAAGCATGGCTTTGCGAGGAGCATGGGAGAATGAACGGATCCCCCAGTGTACAGAGTGAGAGAATTTAGGTCCTGTCCTAAATCACAGGGTGGCCACTCTGTGACTTCGCATAACTATTTAACCTCTCTGACACTGTTTAGTCACCTGCAAAGTGGAGATAGTATTAATATTTATCTCAAATATTTACCTCTAGGTAGTAAGGTATTCACTGCCAACGTCTAGGTGGAAAGACACCTCCCCATATCGCATACTCTGCTAGAGTTTTTCAGCATCATTCCGTTGCCCCCCACTCATGGAGATGCACTCATAGGAAGCGCTGTGTGTGCAGAGTGTGAGAAGAGGAAAGAAGCAGAGGAAAATAGATCTTAGTCTCTCCGTGGGCTGCCCCACTCTAGGTCTACAAGCGACAACAAGAGGGGATTTGACCAATTCTCAGATTTCTAACTGACCTTTGAGGTCTGCCCTAGTCTCCTAGGGTGCTTGGGGCAGGGAAAGAGTCTCCCCTCCCTGCAGAGAGCACCTGCCTCCTTTGCCTCACCTACCCAGGCCTTCTTTAGGACTCCTCTTGGCCAGGGTCCTACCGTCAAGAATGAGGAAAAACAGAAATGGTGATCACAGAGACCGGAATTTGGTTAGACCCTGGGCAGCTTTCCAAGGGGATTATAGCCAGTACATCTGAGGAGAAAAGAAATGGTGTGCTGGAGTCCCCTGAAATAGAAGTCAACCTCTGCACCATTTGCCTCGGCATGGAGGAGGCTGTGGGCCATGTGGTGCACCAGGGACAGCTCTGTCTGACCCGGGAAGGTTTAGTCACAGCTAGCGGTCAACACCTCCATGACCTTGGGCTGTATGTTTTCCCTCCCCAGCCCCAGTTTCCTCATCTGTAAATACTGAGTCTGAAAAAGGTGACCTTGAACACTCTTTCAGTTGTAACATTCTCTGATTCCCTCTCAGTGGTGAGGGGACAGGGAGGGAGGGTTTAGTCCTCATAAAATCTCTTTAGATTAATGCCACCACCAAGCAGTTCTCTCTCATTCTCATTCCCTTGATAAATAATTAAGATGCACTAGACCTGTGGTTTCAATACTTTAATTTTGAGCCATGTAAAGCTTTCTTTAAAAAAAACAACTTTGTCTGGCTCATGTGGCTCAGTGGATAGAATGTCAGCCTGTGAACCAAAGGGTCTCCAGTTCAATTCCCAGTCAGGGCACATGCCTGAGTTGCAGCCTAGGTCCTTAGCAGGGGATGCATGAGAGGCAATCACACATTGATGTTTCTCTCCCTCTTTCCCTTCCTTCCTCTCTCTCTAAAACTAAATAAATAAAATCTTTTAAAAAACCCAAAAACTTCAAAAACAAACAAAAAAATC
The DNA here is from genome assembly GCA_007922815.1 of Macrotus californicus. Lineage (NCBI taxonomy): Eukaryota > Metazoa > Chordata > Mammalia > Chiroptera > Phyllostomidae > Macrotus > Macrotus californicus. Next base: position 16,603 of record VMDR010008025.1, read on the forward strand.
TTACCCAGCCTTGGCCGAGTGGCTCAGTTAGTTGGAGTGTCATCTGCAAGCACCAGAGGGTTGTGGGTTCTATCCCCAGTCATGACACATACCTAGGTTGTCAGTTCGAACTCTGGTTAGGGTGCATGCGGGAGGCAACCAATAGGTTTCTCTCTTTCCTTCTGCTCTCTCTAAAATCAATAAACATATCCTCGGGTGAGGATTTTTTAAAAAGCTTACATTTCACAAAAAGTTCATATAGGCTTACCCAAAAGCCTATATAATATACAAGAGACCACAGCAGAGCTTTCCTGTTGCAGTGGATGAGGTTGACCTAGAGTTTGCCCTTGGCCACAGCTGCAGACATCTGTAGAGTACCTATTTACGTTTTTATTTGTTGGTTTGTTTTGGTTTCAAACACTAAGTACCAGTTTTCTTAAATCCAAATCAACAAAGCTAATGGTTTGCGGGGAGGGCGGAGGGGGCGCAGCGGTGGTGGTGGGGTGGTGGAGGGTGCTAACTGAAGGGGTCTGGCTTATGAATGACTTTCTGCAGAATCTGCCCCAGCTCAGGGATCATCAAACTGCATTCCAGGTCCTGCCTTCCACCTGCCTGGCTTGTGATCCTCATTCTTCTGTGTCTGCTGAGCGCTTCTGCTTTTCTAGAGCAGAACGATGAAAAACACCATTTTGAAAGTCAAGAGTTGGGGTTTGGTTTCCAAAACTATCTGGCCATGAAAAAAACCTCTACTCACCCTCTCTGGGTTTGTGTTTCCTGCTTTGTCAAATGAGAGTCTTGGCCAAGGTGGCGCCCAAAACATCCTGGCAAAGTGGGATTGTTTACCCTGAGCCCTCGCAGCTGTGGACGCATGGTCCTCACCAGGTGTACAGCCCACCTGGTGACAGTCTCCAGGTCCCTGGCTGCAGAGTCAGCAGGGGGAGGCTGCCAGAGGGCAGACTGGTGGGGTTACCCAAAGTATTTGCCAACGCTCTGCTGATTTCGTAGACTTTGAAGGAAATAGCCACCATGGGCTTGTGTGAGCAAGCACTACAATCGTGACATAAAATGAAGCATTCCCAGTAGCTGTTCTCTGGAGATTCTTAAACTAGTAAATAGTCACTGTCAGTGCGATCTGCAATTAGAGCTGGCCCGCACCCAGTTGACCTTGGTGGAGGATGCTGGGAGATGCCTTATTCACTGGGCAAAGAGTGACAGCACAGAGGAACGCAGGCCTCCAGGCCCCCAGCCCTTTCTACTTTGTGGAGGCGTGGTGTGGGTCCTGGGGATCGGGAAGGAGCTTTGGCATTTCCCAGGGAGCAGCCTTGGGCCAGATAGCGAAGCTCTCTCCAACTCCTTCTTCTCTTGACTCTTTCTGGCCTGAGGTCAGCTTGGGGCACTGGCACAGTCAGGCCCCCAGGGAGTTCCCTGCATGGAAAGAGGAAAAGACTGTAGCCTTGGTGTGAACAGCGTCTCCCATTAATTGTGGCTTATTGGTGCAGAGTAAATGATTTAGAGCAGGATCTTATTTAATCCTGACCACCCTCCTGCCAGGTGAGTATTAGTATCTGCATGTGATGAATGCCTTGTCATTTACCCGAGGAAAAGTGCTCCCACTCATGCCCTGACCTCCGTACTTGTACAATGACATTTGTTAGAGTTTTGTCGTATAAAGAAGCACAAAGAGGAAATCAAAGAGTGACACGTGATCCCACTCCCTAATTCCAGATGAGCTCTGTAAATAGGACAAAACTTAAAATAACACATACATGTGTTTGGAAAACTCAAACAGTAAAGAAAGTAGTAAAATAATAATAATTAATAATTTATCATGTAAAGAAAGTAATGAAAATCAAAGGTAAATACCTTTCTTCCTTCATTCCAGACCCTTTCCCCCAAAGAAAGGAATTTCCAGAAAAAAATATTGTTTGTATAAAATCAAGGTTAATCAGATTTTTATGTTGCCATTGGCCTTTAAATTTTTTTTCTTTTTTTCAAGGGACAATTACCTATTCATACTCCTTGTGGATTTTTCTGGTTTATTATTATTATTATTATTAAGTTTTTTGTAAACAAAGGGAAAACCTCTTTCTCACATGTATTGAAAGTATGTTCTCGGGGTTTAACATGTGTTTTGATTTTTGTTGGTGGCATGTTTTCCATATGAAGCTCAGCGGTGAGTGACTGCATAGCACACCCCAGAACCACCCGAGCTCCCTGCCAGCTTCTCAGAGACCAGCTCCACGTCTGTTCAGGGTGCATGCTCTGCATCTCAAGCAGGCTTGAAAGATGAAGAGTTGTTCCCCCATCACAGAAGCTACTTTTGGTTTTATTTCATCACAGTCGTACACTTTTATTGCCCTATTTGCATACCAGATTTTCCAGGGCAGCTCTCGTATCACTTATCTTTATTTCTGTACTAAAGACAATTTGTTCAGTGTTAAAAATGTGTCACCTAATTTATCAGTATTTTCTTAATGAATGAGGGGGTTTGTATACTACTTGAGATTATAAATAAATGCATCGTGATTTTAGAAATTCTATAGCTTTGCTTCTTGTTTGGCAAATATAATCAGGTAGCTTTTTCTTACCCTCAGAGAAGACTGGTGAGGTACTTTGATCTCTGAGGTCTTAAAAAAATTGAGACTTCTTGTTTTCTTTATTGTTAGAGGATAATTTGGCAGCGCATAAAATCCTTGGGTAACAGTTACTTAACCAAAAACTAACTAGCTAACTAATGACCTGTCAATCTATCATCTACTTATCCATTCAGCACCTATCCATCTATTTTCTATCTATCAATCTATCATTTCCTTACCTCTCTGTCATTAAACAAAATCAAATAAAGAATCATGTAACAGTCAAACATCTCCCCAACTCTCCAGCATAGGAAATAAAACACAGAAGCACCTCATGTACCCTTCCTCAGTGCACCCCCCCTACCTCCAGACATACCTGTTTTCCTGAAATCAGGATTTATCACTTCCCTGACTTCCTTGTACTCGTATAACACTGCATGTGCACATATCCTTAAACAGCACAGTATTGCAGTGCATGTGTTAAAACTCTCTCTATGTGGTGCCGCCCTGTTTTTCTTCAGCTTACTTAGTGTACTCAACACTAACTGCGAATCACCCATGTTGATGCCGAGAGCTTTGGCTCATTCTCACTTGCACCGTTGTATAGGACTACATTGTATGATTATACCACTATTCATCACTTTGCTCTGGTAGGAATACAGGCCTTTCTCCCAGTTTGTCTTTAGTACAAACACTATTGAATATTAACATTTTTGTGCATATTTTATTATGCACTTACATGAGGATTCATCAGGGGCATATACCTAAAGGTAGAATTGCTGGTTTTAAGATATATCTATCTTCAGCTATATTAACCATTGCCAAAGTATTCCAGAGCACATGTACCAATTTACACACCCACCAAAAGTGTGCAAGAGTTCTTGTTCTTGCTTATCCATGGCGGTAGGCTGGGTGGGAAATGATATCTCATTCTGGTTTTAATTTGACTTGCCCTGATACTTGTGAGATTGAACACCACTTCAAATGTATTGGCCCTTCGAGTTTTGTGTGACTTGCCTGTTATCTCTTCTACCTAATTTTGCTATTGGGTTGTTTTACTTTTTCATTAATTTGAAGTTATTTGTGTGTCCTGGATATTAATGTAAATGCATGTTTCTAGTGCTTGACTTGTAGTTTTATGATTGCTTTGGACATAGCACAGTCTAACATTTTTCAGTTGTTTGAAAAATGGTGCTCTAGTTCGCACCTTTTGATTCTTGTTTAAAAGCCTTCTTCAGCTTTGAGATCATTCATGTATTTTCCAGTATTCTTTTGTAACAGGGTTAAAGTTTTATTTTTCATATTTAGGTCTCTAGGTCTCCTGGAATTGATTTTTATACTTTACTGTATTTGCATGTGTATGTGTATTTTTCCGAATTGTTCTACCTCTATTAAGTAAAAAGTCTTTTTTTTTTCTGAAGAGAGTTTTTCTATCATTCCTTCTTTTCATTTTCAGTGAGTTTTAGAGGAGTGGAGTAAAAAAATCTCTACTCAAAAATATTAGCAAACCCTTAAGGAGCACTGAGTATTATTGTTCTAAATGCCTTATATATATTAATTCCTTTAACCTTTTCAACAACCTATGAAAAGGGTATTATTACTGTTTCCCTTTTCCATTTGAGGAAACAGATGCATAAAGAGGTTTGAATCTTGTCAGCCAGGTTCCAGGCTGTGTGTTCTTCACCCAGTACACTGTCCTGCTTCAATTTAACAAACTCCTTAAATGGCTGCTTCACTTTCTATAGGTTCAGTGTTTTATGAAGATGGCTTTTTTATTTTTTTTAAATGGCATTCCATTACAGTGTATTTAGACATTGGTCCCTTCTAATCAAAGTCTGATAACTTGATTATATTTTTATCTAAAGACTAAAGTCTTCCATCAGAAAAAAAATAAATTGTAATTATTGCTTCCAAAGTATCCCTTTTGTCTCTCTTCTGAGAATATTATTTGAAAGAGTAGCTTCTAGAGTTGTCCTCTCTGCCTCCTCTTTTCTCCCATTGTTTCTGCCTTTGTCTTGCCCACTGAGTACCCAGTACCTCTCTCTCACTGGAATTTTCTTCACTGATTTCCTTCAGTATCCATTCTGTTGTCCATGTTTGCAACTCAGGTAAACTGTCCTGATCAGTGTGTTTCTCTCCTTGTGGCTATTGATCTAATCTCACAGATGCAAAATTCTCTTAAATCTGACTGAGATCACCATTCAGATACTACCTCATCTTTGTCTCCTGTTTGTTAGAGCAAATCTCTTTTACACAGAAACTTTCCCTCAGTCACTCAGGGCTGCTTCCTCCTCAGAGCCTCCAGCAGTGCACGGCTGCAGGCACCCAGCCTTGGACTCCTCTTTAGCTCTGCCCTGTCTCCTGCCTGGGACTGTGGTCCAGTGACTCAGATGATGGTGATGGTGGGAGGGCAGCAGCAGTACTGGAGGCTGAGAAGGCGTCCAGATGCTGCTGCGCACAGTGCGGTTCAGGTGGTGGCAGCCACACTCCGAAACCAGCCTTGTTCCTGGTCAGAGGCCAGGTGTTTGTCGGTATGATGACCTGAGCATGCTCATGCTCCGTAAGAGGTGCTCACAGAGCTCTAGCTTATTTCTGCCTGGAGCTCTGCTGGATATATGGCTCTGTCTCTGGAAATGCAATTCGGGCAGTGTTGGCCCTCCTTTGGCTTCCTGACTCAATGGCAGGCAGGAGGGCATAAACTGAGGGTAGTTGCTTCCAGGTGAGAATGGCATAGTACTCTGTGATATGGCTAAAGAATTCCAGGGTAGCCATTTATACCATCAACTGATGAACTCTGCATCACCAAAGCAAAGAAGAGGAGGCATTGGCTCCCTCTGTCTTCTGACCATCTGCCTGTGCAGAGCTTCACTTTTACTAACCATTCTTGTCTTCATGTTGCTCTTGTTCAGGCTAAACCAGTGGTTCCTTTGGAGGGTACAGAAAATGTAAATCATTCTAGACCTTGACCTCCTGGCACTGGCTCTATCCAACAGAAGAGTGACCTATCCATAGTTCTCTAACACAGTATTCATGAAGTGTGGTCCCTGGACCTGTGGTTATCATCAGCATCACCTGGGGACTGGCTGGAGATGCAAATGACCAGTGTTCAACTCGGACCTACTAAATGAGGAATTCTTGGGCTGGCAATCTGGTGCCACCTCGGTGGGTCTGATGTGTTCAAGTGTGAGGACCACAGCTCAAGCAGAAGCTGAAACTGCTATTGTGCCTTCCCCAAAAAGTCCCAAGAGGTGACTTTGAAAAGTATAAAGGCTCCCTGGAGAGTTGGGTGCTCATTGGCAGGTCCTAGACTGGGGTTTCGTGTTTACTTTTCATATTGTTTAACTCAATGTTTTCCAAACTAATTTGACCATAAATTCTTTAGTCCTGTCAAATGCTCTTGGTCCCCACCCCTCAATATATCCTTTCTTTTCCCCAATTCAAAACCTCAGTACTAGAAGCTCAACACTTCTGAGCTCCAACTTCTATGAACTTGTTCATCACCAGCGGACTTCTGGCTTAGCATTTCCTACGGGTCCTGGTTGAAGTCCCTGAGCTGCAACTGCACTCATTCAGATCACTGGAAGAGGTTGCTAAGGTGAAAGTTGTACAAAGATTATAGACTATGGCCTCAGTTTTTCCATCAATAAAATGGGGGAATAAATAATAATAGACAACTGACTGGGCAGTAGTGATTCAAATGTTAAGTAAATAGTATATGTAAAAGATCTTTATAAATTGTATCATGCTACAAAGTGTTTGCCATTACTATGCAAAAACAATTAAGCTTGTGTTTTCAGAAGCCCTGCCCCTCTGCCTGGCACATAGTAGGTGGTCAGGAAGTGTTTGTTTCCTTTCAAACAGCATAGCCCCAGAGCATTAAGACAATGCTTAGTCCTTCGGGACCTTGTTTCAGCTGACGGATAAGAATAATTGTAAGTAGCGCAGACACTGTTTTATGTTCTGTCTTCCTCAGTATTGATTTGTTTATCAAAAATTTTATTTATAAGGAGCACAAAAATAAACCAGCCCAAATTCTGCAGGATGTGTCAGGTTATGAATTAATGAGATCCAAATTTATGAGGGCTCTGAACTGTTACTTCCTTTCTGACTCTTCTATTGTCAGGAGGTGGGGTGGGGAGAAAGCAGTGGCATCACAGGACAAGGGTCTCCCTCTTCCTGGGACTGTTAGTGCACCCCTCCCCACAGCTCGGTTCCTCTCTTCTTCACCCCTGATGAAGATGAATTTCTCCAAGTACTAGAGGCTGCTTTCCAGAGCTGTGATGTGGCTTGGGATATGGGCAGAAGCCTCTTAGCTCAGCTCCAATAATTCTTTCTGTTCTATGATATTGTGGGTTGTAACCCAGTGTTTTATGGCAGGAGAGTCCTCGTGGAAAGCTGTGTGCCCCGGGGAATGAGGTATTTATTTCAGAGTGGAGGGTCTGAAGGAAGCAGTGGTAGCATTTTCTTATGTTTCTGTTGTGCCAGGACCTGGTGCTCAGTTTGGTCTCTGGACCCAGAAGCATCAGCGTCCCATGAGACTTGATAGAAATGCAGAATCTCAAGCCCCATCCCAAATGGACTGACCCAGAACTCTGGGAGCAGGGCTGGCAGTCCTTTTTAACATGCCCCCTGGCTTTTCTGATGCACACTTAGATTTGAGAACCACTGATCTGTGAAAAAGAAGCAAGAGGGAGAACTATGGAGCTCGGAACTGACACGGTGGGTGGTTCTGGGCACCCACAAGGGTCCCAGCAAATGGTCATTGAACCCACGTGAACAAATTAAACTTAGGTTGTGTCTCCATTTACTCTAGGGCAATGGTTCTTCCTGCTCGTGACACCTAGAGACCACCTTGAAAATATGCTTCCCTAAGCCCAGACCCTGACCCACTGAGTCGGAATCTTGGAGTGGTATCTAGACAGTTGTGTTTTGAAAAGCTTCCAGATAATTCCAACATGCACCCAAGTTTGAGACCTACTGCAGCACAGGGTGCCCTGCTAAGAAAAAATGTGGTTTAGGTTGCCTCTCCACTTATCACACGTTTCTCCATCAGAAATTTATTTTACTTATTTATATTACAAAAATTACATATTCATGATAGAAAAAATGGGAAATAGAGAAAAGTTGAAAGGAAAGAAGAAAAGACTCATGTTCCAGCTATTCAGAGACAGTTGTCAGTGTCAGGTGTGTTTTCCTTTCATACTTTTGTGTGCACCGGTGCAAATTTTTCACAGCGTTATGATGATATTTAATACAGCATTTTCTGTCCACTTTTCAAGTTAACATTACATATTCAGTCCTTCTACACATTGTTATAATTTGAAGTACAGTTTCAATATGCTCTTATGGGAGCGTGACAGAAACATGGCTTCTGCCCATCTTCATGCGCACATACCCCAGGAGGGTGTTTGGAGTCCTTTTGTTCTTTACAATGTCAGTATTTCAAGCATATTGCAAAATCCTATTGTGAATGTTGGAGGCAGAACACTAACTCTCTTTCTCTTTGAATGTCTTCTTCCAGGGTTCTAACCTGCCCTCTGTTTTTCCCCGCACCACCCCACAGGTAGATGGGTGCATTAGACTGCCGAGGGATCAGATCTTATTGCAAACATTCCAGACAGGAAAGCACAGAAATCTTTTTCCAGTGTCCTCTAACCACCATCCCACTCGTCAATGGGTTTCCTCTACGCCACACAGCTCTCGTTCTGTAGGATGTGGTGTGATTCACAAACATACACATATGTAGGGCAGTCCTGACCAGACCCTGCCTCTGCACTTCAGAAAGAGAGAAAACAAATGAATGAGGCAAGAAAGGAGATGAAGGAAGCTGAGGCAGAGGAGAGGATGGTAGGGCAGGTAGATGGTGTTTGATGTGCTGGGTCAGAAATGCCAAAGTCACGCCACATGTCTTCCTTTCCATCCCCTCTGCTTTCAACATAACCTCCCAGAACTTTCTTCATTGTTGTGCACTGTACAACATTGAAGTGCACCTATATGTATATGCACTTTGTTGCATAGTAATATATATATATATATCTAAATATATTTATATGTTTATATAATATATGTTAGTATATAAATATTTATATGATGAAATATATACTTTATATATTTATAAAATATATATTATATAGTTCTATAATATATATTATACACTTACATAAATTTAGGAAATTAAATGTGCGTATCTTCTCTTGATTGCTTCTACCTTCTGACTTAGCTGCTGATCTGAGTTAAGTTCAGCACTGTTGTCGGGTGAGCTGGAGCTGCCACATTTGTCTTCTTGTGGTGTCATGGATGCGCCAGGTAATTCTGCCCCGTCTTCTTGCAGGACATTATGGGAAGGATGCTTACCGAAGTGGAGGAGCTGATCTCCATAACTTCATCTCATCTGGATTTGTCACATTAGGAAGAGGACACACGAAGGGTACAGTGGAAACCATTTTTTACTAACATACAGAGGTGGCCTAGGGAAACCCCCATCTGAAAAGCGAAGATGGTGTGGAGGCCAGAGGCTTGCCCGGGACAGGAATAAGTGGGGTGGTTCTGTTGCGGCTTGTGCTGGTGACATGCATGGCTCTGACGGGAGTGGCCAGGAGGTCACGAGCGTGACTTTAGAGGGCAATAATAGACTTCCAAGAGACATGCACCCTGCTCCACCCATGGAGTGGAGAGGACTCACGCCACTGGCTCCCCATGGGAGGGGCTGCAGGCCGGTGGCGTGGTAGAAACACTGCCAACGGACGTGGCAGCCTTTGCAACGTGTTCCCCGTCTTCTTGGCTATTATTCCTTTATTTTTAAAGCCACAGTTTATAAACTGATGTCAATGCTTTGTACTGTGGGTATCGAAGCCAGCACGCATGTCGAGAGTTTCAGCGTCTTGTGTGTGTCTGTGTAAACTCTGATGTGGACACAGAGGTAGAGGGTACGTAGACCTTCAAGCCACAAGCTGAAATAACGTAGCATTTCTGCCGAGCCGCTTTGTGACCTAGCTGACAGCTTGCAGAGCATCTGTGCAGGGGGGCTGGAATCCTCCATTCTGTCTTTTGTTTCAACAGAGTCCTGCTAGTGTTGTGAGCATTCTGTCATGTCAAGAGTAACTGGCTCTAACTCCTTTGATTACCTCCCCAACACCTGTGTACTGTTATAGAACAACTGTGAACTCTGTGTAGGGATGACACATCCCTGTCTTCCTCTGAAACATGTGTCTGTTTTAAGTGTGAGTGAACAAGGAACTCTGCAATATTTTCTTACATTCCATGCACCTACTTTTTAAATTCCCTTTGTGATGTTTGTTCATCCTATAGAAAAAAAATATCTGTATCTGTGTATGTATTTTCTGTTGTGTCTTTTTGTGTCTAAATAAAGTTTATTGAGGATACAGGTGGCATTTGTGGCTAAACAAGGGTTACAGAATCAAATCGGGACCAGTGGCTCCAGAGAGGGAGTTGGGCTGCTCAGCGAATCATTGAAAGGCACAGTCCTAGTTGCACCTCTGTCCCCTCACACCTGAGATGGCTGGCCCCCATGCCATCCACTTTGTGATAATTATCTATCACCGTGAAACCATCATTCTAAAATGTAGCATTTTAAACTGGTAATAAACTTGTATTAGTTTGCATAGTTTCTGCAGTTCAGGAATCTGGGAGCCGCTGAGCTGGGTGCTTCTGGCTTGCAGTCTCTCAGGAGGCCGCAGTGAAGGTGTCAGCAGGGACCACATAGCCTCCGAGTGGGGCCAGAGCTGGGGGACCTGCTTCCATGATGGTTCTCTCACAGGGTGTTGGCTGTGGGCAGAGGCTTCCATTTCTCCCTGTGACATTCTCTCTGTGACTACTTGAGTGTCCTCACAGTGTGGTGATGGGGCTTCCTCAGAGTGGGCTATCCAAGAAAGAGAAAGACAAAAGCCACAATGTCATTTATGAGCATCATTTTCACAATATTCTATTGGTTACACAAGTCAGCCCTATTCACAATGGCAGAAGACTACACAAGGGTGTGAATATTAGGTGTGAAGGATCATTGAGGGTCCCTCTGGTGGCTGGCTGCCATGCTCCCGTGACCCCAAGAGCAGAGCTATGCACGTGGATCTTTTGACAGAGCACAGCAACTCTCACGAAGGTTTCTGAACTGCAGCGGTTCCACCCTTACCCCTGCTCCTTGTAGGTGGTCACCCTGAAACACCAAACAGTTCAGTCCGTGCAACTCATTTTACACACACACATAGTTGTGGCTCTTGGTTCACACATTCGCTTAACAAATATTTCATGAGGCCTGCTATGTGCCAGGCAATATCCAGAAGTAAACAAAATACAATCTATTCTGTGGGGCTTATACTCCACTGGGGGAAGCAGGCAAAAGTTCTCAATGACAAGAACAAGGAGGCAGGGAGTTCTGTGGCAGGAAGCCCCTCTGGGATAGGGCGGAAATTGAGCAGAGACCTGCATCCCAGGCAGAGGCACCGGGAATGCCCCGAGGTAGAAGCTTCCTCATGGGCCCAAGAAGTGGAGAGAGGCCAGTGTGAGTGCAGCGGGAAGGAAGAGGCCAAGGGTGGAAGGAGATGGGGTCAGAGAGACGGGAGCCAGAACACATATTTATCAGGCTATGGACATGAGCCTCCTTTCAAGTCAACCAGACCTCCATCAGAGCAACATGCAGGTTATTCTCTATCCATACCTGTCCTTTAGCTTTCTGTAACCAGGGGCATCCAGGAGGCCTTACCCTGCCCTGGAGAGGAGGGCTTTGCTGTGGCTGCTGGTTGCTATCTCCCCCTCTTCACTTGTGTGTGGCCGGCCTCCCGGTGTCTGTCACCTTTACCAGATCTTCTCCGTTCTCTGCCACCCAAAGGCCTCTGAAACCTCCCCTTTTTAGGAATGTACCTTGTGTGTACCTTTCTTAGAAAATAACTAAAGTTTCATGAGCAAAGAGATTGGGGGCTGGTGGAGGGCAGAGGGAGTTGCTTTGGAAATGAGAGTCTGTTTAGTACCCACACAGCCTTGTTCTCTGGAAAAAGGCCAAGCTCCATTCTCCCTTCCTTCAGAGAAAACCAAGTTCAACTCTAAGTGGTGCCTGTAAGCACACGGACTCCATGTAAATGCCCCAGGGAAACAACCACTCAGAGGTCTCTAACGGGTCACCCTCCTCTGTGGTGTGTATTTAATTCTCTTCTGTTCCAATTCTTTCTTTCCTTGTTCCTTTGTGTCAACTCCATTACTGCCTTCTTCTGGTCCCTCTTCCTTTATTCTTTTTCCTACATTTGCCTAAGGCCTTCTGGTGGCACGTGGCCACTGTGTGGACCCAGGGTGACTCTCGGGACTAATGGGGTAGCGACATGGGCTTGAGCAGGAATATCATTGCCCCACCAACCCAAGACGGATTATCTAAGATCTAAACAGGAGGGTCCCTCTTCTAAGTGGCACTGTTTGCCTTCACTGGAAGCTTGGATGACCCCAGTCCCGTGTGCCATTTCACAGACCCTGGAGGCATTAGGAGATAGAAGCACACGCTGGCTGCAGAGAGGACAGCTCTAGTTTCAGAGAGCTCTTGCTCTCCTCGTGTTACAGGGGAAACACTGAAACTAGCACGGCCCAGTTTACCTGCCCAGGGAACATCAGATGGGTAGCCCTGTTCCATTCTAAATCCAGGCCTGTTCCCCAGGCTTGAACTCCCAGACGCTGGGTGTCCTGCCTCTGGACAATGGGAGGGGCCCTGGCAGTGTTTGGGCCACAGTTCCTCGGGAGCCGCACCTTGGCAGGCACTCAATAACCGATGGCTGTTTCTTATTAGAGGTACATTTTGTAAGACAAGAAGTGACAAAAAAGACATGGACCAGGAAGTAGAGCATTAATAGCATGTTAGCAGTGTCAGTCCTTTCAGAAAGGAAGTTCACTCCCCTCTAACAATTTTTCAGGGTCTGTCTACACCTACAGAGACCCTATTCTGTTTAGGCAGTTTGTTTAAAATCTGTCAGGCAGGTTTGTTTTTTTCTTGAGTCTGGTAGAAAGAGCCAGAAGAAGCCCTCAGACATCGATAGTGTTAGCTCCAATGACCCCAGGAGCACTGTGCAGGCCGTCCCAGGCCTCCGTCCTGATGGGACTAAGTGCAGCACTCAGTGCAGCTGTCTTCTGCCCTCAGACAGTTTGCAGAATGTGATGAGCAGGTTACCGCCACCCCTCTTCTGGTATTCTGCTCTGTTCACTAGGTGCTTGCCACCGTTCCAGGAGCCAGTGACTGGGGGTTGTGTTTATGGGTGAGCGAGGGATAGGGAGAGGGGTCCCAAAGCCTTTGTGAACAGGTAGGAGCTCCAAAGCGGTTGCCCCTTGTGAGAGGCAAGCACTGTTGTCCATGTAGCCGTTCATTTTGGGTGAACACATTGGCTGAGTGTTCCAGACACTGTTCTAGGCATTGAGGAGGCAGCAGACAGTAAGAGACAATAGAAATCAAGAAAGAAAGAAGTAAATGTGTGAAGTATGTCAGCATGGAGTTAAGAACTGTGGAGCAAAATGAGGCAGGGAATGGAAAGGCCGACCTCCCGGTTTTATAAGAGAATCCAGAAGGGTTCAGAAAAAGAAGGCATTTGAGCAGAGACTACGGAGGCCAAGGACCAAGTCAGCTGGCTTCCTGGGAAGGTTCTCCCAGGTTGAGGGAGCAGTGGTGTAGCGCCCAGGGTTGGATCAGATAGGGAGGGGCTGGGGCTTGACCACACAGGGCCTGTGGGGCCATTGAAGGAACTGGATTCTAAGCGGGGCCAGATAAAATGCAGAATGTTTTCCGCCTGAGGCATTAGGTAGGTGGAAGGCTGGGAGAGACAGGGTTTGGGTGGAGGTTGAGGGTGAGGTAAAATCATTCTGACTTCCTATTAAGTTTGAGATGCTTACTAATAATCCAAGTGGATGCCTTGGCTGGTGTGGCTCAGTGGATTTAGCACTGACCCGTGAACCCAAAGGTCGCTGGTTTGATTCCCAGTCAGGGCACATGTGTGGGTTGCAGACCAGGTCCCCAGTGAGGGGCATGTGAGAGGCAATTACACGTTGATGTTTCTCTCCCTCCTTTACCCTATCTCTAAAAATAAGTAAATAAATAATTTTTAAAAATCCATGTGCAAATGTCAAGTTCACGGGAGATGTCCTGGCTGGTAATATAAACATGGGAGTTTCCATTTCATGAAGCCAGGACCCTGGGTGAGATCAGCTAATGAGGAGGGACCCCCAGAGGAGACTAGCCATGTGTGGGGATCCAGGAAGCAAGAAAATCATGGCAGACTGGGGTCTTAGACGTCAAGTGGAAAACAAACAAGGGTTTCTGACGGAGGGAGGAAGCTGCTACGGTATGGTGTGCGGAGGGCCGATGAGATGAAACCTAAAGTGGCCATGGGTGCGACATGGAGGTCACTGGAGGTCATCGGTGACCTGGGCAAAAGAACTTTTGGAATGGCACTGCACACGTCTGTCCAGATGGATGCAAGGGAGATTGGGGAACGTCCGGGATGTAATTCTGTGTGGCTTGGGCAAACTGAGTAATGGGAAGAGGAGGGTTCACTATGCTAGCCTCTCTATTTTGGGATATCATTGAAATGCTCCATAATAAAAAATATGAAAGATTTTTAAAATAAGAGAATGGAAGAAGAGGAATAGGAGATGGCAGGTGTAGTCTTTAGAGTTTTAATGTAAAGGAGAGTAGAGAATGAGGGCAGTGGCTGGGAGTATGATTTAAAGAGTTTTTGTTTGTTTGTCTGTTTGTTGCTAAGATGGGAGAAATCACAGTATACTTGTATGTACAGGAACGATCCAGTAAAGAAGGGAAAAATTGAAACTGCGGGTGGGGAGGGGGTTTCAGAAGTAGCGTCCTTGACAGATGAAGCCTCTGCCACCCAGGCAGATGGGCTGGCCTTAGAGTCACAGACGCGGGGAGGAAGAGAATATATGACCACAGTGCATGCACGGGGACTTATGTGATTGGTGCTCAGTGATTTTAAAAGCAGGTTCATCAGCTGTCAGTGAGAGTTAGAGAGACCAGCCATCCCTGTTTGCCCAAGACTATTGCAGTTTTAGCACGGAAAGGCCTGCGTCCTCAGACATCCCCTAGTCTGTGATAAAAGGGGGTAGCCAATCACCTTCGTTAAGATGTCTGAGCAGGCCCACCTGCACAGCATTTTTGTCACCCATCCCTAGAGCCCGTAGTGGACTGAGGACACTGCTGCCGTGTCAACCTGCTCAGCCTCCGAGCACTCAGAGCCTTGGGACTAGACTTCCCTGAGCTCACCTGGGAGATGGAGAGAAGCCTGGAGAGCAAGAAGTGCTGCCCTGTGAGGATCATTCCAGACCCCGAAGAAAGACCCTGAACAGAATGTCTTCATTTTGTCTAAATGACGCCCCGCTGGGGACTAGGGTGGATATGGCCCTTCCCACTGCTTAGCCACTCCCCAAAGGTCCTGAGGTAGAATTTGAGGGAGGGGACTAAATGCTGCAGAGTGGTGGGGGCATTGGAGCAGGGGCTCTGATACCAGTTTGGAAGTCTCAACAGTAAGGGGAGTTGCAGAGATGGCAGCCGAGCTGCTCAAGCCCCCAGATCTGAGAAGGAGTGATAGTGGTCCAGAAGGAGGCACTGGAAAGATATTAGTACCTGGGCCCAGGGCACCTGCTCTCTGAGATAAGAATGAAGCAGAGATGGGTTCTAACATTCAGAAAACATCAGGTGCCAGTGATGAATCTGGGCAGGTGGTTTACTGGGAAGAAGAGGGCAGGGCAAGGGAAAGCAAGGACCAGAGCCTTTTTTTCTGTAATTAATCCTCACCTGAGGACATTTTTTCCCCTTGTTTTTAGAGTAAGAGAAGGGAGAGAGAGAAACAGTAATGAGAGAGAGAAGCATCAATCGATTGGTTGCTTCTTGTATGTGCCCGGACTGGGGATCAATCAAACCCACAACCCTTTGGCTATGGGATGATGCTCCAACGAATTGAGCCATGTTGGTCAGGGCAGACCAGAGCCTTTTGGTCCATGTAATGGGTGGAAGATATTAGAGGGCAAGAGGTGGGGGAGTGCTTGGTGATGACAAGGTCTAAGAGGCTTCATGAAGGGGAGAGGTAATCAAAACTGAAGGCAGGGCCCTGTTTCAGCTTCATCAGGTTCCACACGGGCTGTGGACATCCCAACCAGCACTGTTCTCCTTAGTGTTATCCCTCAGCCTGTTCTCCAGCCCCAGTGCTGGTCCAAACCCCGTGCACCCCCTGGACTTATGCTCACCTCTCCCACCAGCCCATTTGCCTGGGGACTGCTGTGGCTGTCTGTGATACAGGTTCAAAATTAGGTCTCTTCCAGAAAGAAAGAAGGAATGCGTAGGCTTCTACAGAATTGCAGGCTGCCAACCCCACACCAGGATTTGAGCAAGAGCCTTCAGACTACCCTGTGAATACACAGACCCCTGAGCCATTTGGCTAAAGAAATCCAGCTTAGATATTTTCACACTCTGTGGGCCCAGGGGAGTGAGTGGGTTTGACTAAACCAAGGTGTTCATGGGCTGGACTCCAGGTGAAATGCAGAACTCAGAGGTGTCTGGTGTCCATGGCAACAGTGAGCCTGGAAGCAAGAGAGAAGGAAGGTTGGGTCTGCCCTGCCTGAGGTTGGCCTCTGAGCTGTACCACTTGGGAGCATTCCTTCCTGTACCTCTGCATGGGCCAGGGGAGGGCCGGAAGGAGTGGGCCGAGGGCACCTGAGGTAGAAGCTGTCTGCTGGTTCTGATCTGCACACACAGGACAGCTGCCTCTGAGAACTCTGTTCCCACTCACTGTGCCCGCACCATTGAGAACAAGGCATTGAGTTACTGGGCTCAGATTCACTCCACAGTGTTTCTCATGCTCCAGGCCAGCACACGTAGGCTGTCCCTAAGCCTCACTCTCAGGACAATATGTGGTGTCAGTGGGATTACATTTTTTGTTAGAATTGAGTCACAATCACAAGGGGACTAATAGTTTAAATGGATTGCAGCAGAGGCAAAACTGTGTCTGCACAAATGTTGACTTTGATGCTTACCCAGTGAACCCGTTTCTCCGCATAACTGCTGCTCAAACAAAATAAAAAGAAATAAAGTGAAACAAACCATAGTGCAATACCTTTGAGAGTTTCAGAATTGAATACTTACATTTGTGATCTCAGCCATGTTGCTCAAAGGCAGCTGTTCTGCCAAACCCCCCTTCTCACGCTGGCCCTCCAACGAGAACACCTATGGCCCCTCAGAAAGCAGTCAGGGGGCTGGCCCAGGACCTGTCTTCACCTAGATGAGTTTCAGCCGCAGTTAAACCTTGTAGCTCGATCTGAGAAGCATGGTGCTTTGGACCCACTTCCTGAGCCAGCCAAGAGTCCACCGCTAAGGTAGGGCCACTCGATTTGCCATTGAGAGACACTCAAGGCACCGAGGAGGTTGTCCACAAGTTTTCCATACCCCTCTCTGACTCACCTCGTTCTAATAGCAGTGCTTGGGTTGAAATGGCACATTGATAGGTGATGTGGTATCTAAGCTATCACCCAACCCCCACTACCCGGGTAATTGGTGGCACAGAGAAACATTCCCAGGAATCCATGAGGCCATTGGCTGAGTGCTGAACCTTACACATCCTTGTTTAATGCTTGCTTGTGCAGCCATGTGAATGGCTGCTGGCAATGGCCCATGCAGGGTGTCGGGACAATCTGTTGGGCAGGTGTAAGGAGAGGAGGGAGAGCATGGGGCAGAGGAAGTAGGTTAGGAGACACTGTAAGTCTCCTTGCCTTGGGAAATTTCAACTCTTACCCCTAGGGGACATGGATGTTCTCAAAAGAGGAGTAACCCAGGTATAGGTAGGTGCGGCTGGAGAGAAGTCTTTTTGGTACATTGAGATCAGGGAAACATCCCTCACTCCTCAGCTGCTGCCAGCCCGACTTTCCTTCCCTGCCCAGGCAGGAGCAGAAGGCACACAGGACTCCCTTGGCACCCTGAGTCTTCGTGGTCTCTTTATATCCTCCTTGGGAGAGGATAGAGGATCAAGCTCTGTTTGCCCAGAGTCTAGCTTGCCCAGCCAGAGGTCAAACCGCTTAAAGCTGTGTGCTTCTTGTTTCCAGTTGCTTCCTAGTGCCAGATCTGAGCTTTCTCCTGCCATGACCCATGGCTCAAGTGGGCCCAGGGGAAGTGTGTGGCCAGTACAGTCTTTTCCTGGCATTGCTCTTGGCACTGACTGGTCATCTGAGATCTCCCCTTCCCACGAGCCAGCCCTTGGCATTGGCTTTCCTCATCCTCTGCTTGGCCTGGAAGTAGAAATGCCTATGTGAGGGGGTACAGGAAAATGAGGAGGCCTCAGGACACCTGTTGGGGCAGCAGGAAATGGAACTAGAAAGGTGAGTTGGGAGACAGTGTCCTGAATCCTCCCAGGCGCATAATAGGGGCTGAGTTCCTAATCGTAGTTGACTATCACCTTTCTACTCCTCTGCCTTTAAGAATAACACTAAGAAGCAAAACAAATACATGAGAAGCTGGCCTTTGTGTGAGGCTGACTCCACTAGCAGAGATGGACCTAGCAAGTGTATAGTCAGTTCCCAGAGACCTGTTCCTACCACCCAGAGGGCCCTCCCTTGCGTGAGTCAGGTGTGGCTCAGGCTGCAGAGCTGAAGGGGGTTGAGTGGGGTCCTGGGTTCAGGGTGGAACTCTGCCCCCGACACAGAGTCTCTGACTTGAGGTATTGATATTGTGTCAGTCCTCAGTTTTCTTGTGTAAATCAGAGCATTGAGGATGAATATGACCCTTTGTTCTCTGATATTCTGGGGTTATTTCAGGATAAGGCATGTCCTAAACATAGAATGACAGCATAGAATGCGGCAGGCAGATTTTCCCCTAGAGGAGGGCATTGAGTTTAAACACCCCACATGTTCCCAGAGTGGCCTGTTCTGCTCACACTGTAAGATTCTTACAAGAGACTGTCCGGATATGTGCGCAATACTGGAGAGAGGTGGTTTTTTTCCAAGATTAACAGCAGGTTGTTCATTCCTGAAGGCCCTTCCACTAGCAATGCATAGATGTACACCTTGGGTCCAGAGGGCCAGAGCTTGTAAAGTATTCATTCCTTGAGTAAGATTGATATTATTCCTTGTTCTCTTCATCTGCTTCACAGTGAAACATTTTGGTTGCCCTGGGAGGGTAATTCTGGGGAAGCATAATGATTTTCTGTTTCTTTTGTTGTTGATTTTTTAACTAAGAGCAATTGGACACAAATGCCTGAAACCTGACCCCTGAAACCATTCAAATGAAAGAGAGGGGCTATGTCCGGGATGCTAGCTGTGCCCAGATCAGGTCTTGGCTGATTTGGCAGAAGCTTATGTTTGTGCAAATGAAGGTGGGGGTCCCTCAGCAGATATGGCAGCCCTAGCTACGCAGGTGTTCGAGTAGAATCCTGAGTGTCGTCCTTAACATCTTTCCCTCACCACCCACAGCCAAGTCTATTATCATTCCACTCCGCTCTCCACTGCTCACCCTCTTCTGAGCCAGCCTCCCAATCCACAGCTCCCTCCCTTCCCATCTAGACAACTTGTGAAGACCTCCAACAAGGAGTTCTGTTTTTGCCCCAACATCCTGTCCTCTACTGAGCAGCCAGAATGACCTAACTTATTCTAACCTAGTTTAACCTGACTTAATCCTGACTTAATTACCTAATCTGATTTAAAGCTAAGGTCTATTGTCACCTCTGCTTTATTAAACCTCAGAGGCTCTCTAATGGAGCCAGAGTCTTAAATATTAACCTCACTCTGTGGAATAGAACTCACCCATCATAAAAACACTGGCTGAGTTCAAAACTCTTAAATGACAACGTGTGCATACTTTCCCTCCCCATCTGTTTGGCCATGGACATGAGTCAGGAGCAAAGCAAATATGCGGCATGCAAGGCCTTCGCCATCTGGTCCCTGCTTACTGCTGGGGTCTCTTAGGATACTGTTCTCCTTCTTGTTCAGCACACTCTAGCCAAAATTGGTTTGCTTTCTATTCTTCCTCCTTAGGGCCTTTGCACAAGCTGTTTCTTCTGTCTGGAATTTTCTCCTGGGTCCTTAACAGACCAGTCTGCTCATCGTTCACTCTCTATTTGGATTTCCCTTCTTTGATTAAGACTGCCTCGCCCCTCACATGGAAAGTAGATCTCCCATTATGTTTTCTAATTGCATCTTTAATATTCACTTTCTCATACTCTTCAAAAATATTTTTAATTTATATGATTTCTCGCCTAGTGTCTGTCTTTGCCTCTAACTCTGTGGGTAGGACCATGTCTGGTCATATTTACCACTGTGCACGCTGTAGCTGGCCCAGTGCCTGGCGCATCGTTAACGTTCAATGGGTATTTGTGAATCAGTGAGTGAGGACGGAGTGGATGAATGAATGAATTGAAGCAACACTAACCTGGGAGTCAAGAAGCTTGAGAAGCTGCTGCAGATGAATATAGTCTTGGGAAAATCGCTTTGCCTCTCTGGGCTTATATCTCCCTACCTGTGAACTTTTTCTGTAAGATGCTCTCTGGTCTTGATGCCCCAGGACATGTGCATGTGTGCTGAGACCCCAGGTCAGAGGTGGTGTACGCAGTTTTCCGTGTCCTTTTCTCAGTTACCTCCAGAGCTGCTCTCCACCCCCTTACACCTCTGTGAGAAGTGGTCCCTCTCTGTTTTTCATTTCACTGTACTCTTTATGGCCCCAGTCATGTGCATTTTAAACGCAGAAAAGGATACAGTATAGTCACCATTTTGCTTCTTGCTTTTTAAACCTGCTGTGGCTTGGAGATCATTAGATATCTTCACAGATAGATCTAGCTCGATCTCTTTTTCCCCTAATGGTTGCTAAATAATTCATCCTGTTACAGCATCATTTATATAACCAATGTTGGGCCCACCACTTCCTTTCTTTTTATTACTTTATATCTTTTAAATGTTTTTATTGAGAAATAATTTCAGAATTACATAAAAGTTACAAAAAGAGTACAAAAAAATTCCTGTATACCTTTCAAACTCTTCAAATTTTAACATTTTGTTTTGTTTTGTCATTGCCTCTCTTTGTTTCTGTCTCTATATGTATGTATACATGTTATATGTAGATATAAACATACAAATACACATTTTTTTCTAAAAATATTATACATGTATAATTGTTTTTTATCTTCACTCGAGGACATGCTTATTGATTTTAGAGAGAGGGGAAGGGAGGGAGAAAAGGGAAGAGAAACATCGATGTGAGAGAGAAAGATTGATAGTCTGTCTCTTGTATGTGCCCTGACTAGGGACTGAGCCCACAGCCTAGGCATGTGCCCTGACCGGGAATCGAACAATTTCCCTTTCAGTTCACAGAACAATGCTCCAACCAACTGAGCCACACTGGGCAGGGCATATAATTGTGTTTTGTTTTTTTTTAATATTTGAGGGTAATTGCAGATATGATGGTCCTTTACCCCTGAATACTTAAGTATACATTTTCTAATATCAAGGGCAGTCTCTTACATATCCACAGTACAATTATCAAAATCGGAAAATTAGCATTGATAAAATACCATTACCTAATATAATTTCTATTCAAATGTACCACTAATGTCCTCTATAGCAAAAGAAAAATGATCTTCTTGGCTCAGGGTCACATGTTCTTTGGTTTGTAGTTGGAGTTTCTACACCATTTCAGCCATTGACTGGTTAGGTTTGTGCACATGAAGGCCGTTGGTGTCTGTGTGTTAATTATATATCCTGTTGCCAATTTATTTCATTGTTTGAGCTATTTTTGTCATTCAAATTCCAGGTGCACTACAATATCATATCTGAATAGAAGTAGTTTTGCTTCTTCTTTACCTTTAACATTAATTGATTTCTCTTGTCTGATTGCATTGACTTAATACCACTGTGTTGAACAGTAATGGAGATAG
>VMDR010008026.1:0-38069 GCA_007922815.1 Macrotus californicus
CCTGATTACCAGTGTTTTGAACTGTGCATCTGATAGGTTGGCTATCTCTTGGTCGCTTAGTTGTATTTTTTCTGGAGCTTTGATCTGTTCTCTCATTTGGGCCATTTTTGTTGTCTTGGCGCGCCTGTTACGTAGTAAGGGGCGGAGCCTTAGGTGTTCACCAGGATGGGGCGGCCACGTCGCTGCGTTGTGACGCTGTCTGTGGGGGAGGGGTCCGAGAGGGAACAATGGCGGCCGCTCCACTCCCTGCCGGTTACCAGTCACTTTCCGCACCACTCACAGTCCAACGGGGCCCCTCTGGTGCAGGCTCCGGTGCTGATCCCCGGTGGGAGGGCTGTGCACGCTCCAGGACCCTGTGGGTCTCTCCAATGAGCTCTCCCGTGAGGCCGGGAGTTTCTCCCGCTGCTGCCGCCTCAACCCCCACTGGAGTTTTCAATCAGAGGCTTTGAGGCTTCACCTCCCGGCACCGGAACTCTGGGCCGCAGGGTCCGTCCCGCTCCCGAGCCGTTCCTCCCCGTTTATCCTCACGAGGAAGTGGGACGCCCGGGCCGCAGCCGCCACCTCTCCTGGCCAGCCGCGCCTTTCCCGGATCCGCCAGCCACCGCCCCGCCACGCGAGTCCTCTCCGCCCCTCCTACCGGTCTGGATGTATGTTTCTTAGTTTCTTGGTTGTCGAACTTCCATACAGTTCGATTTTCTGTCAGTTCTGGTTGTTTGTTCTTTTAAAATTTGTTGTTGTCCGTCTTTTGGTTGTGCAAGGAGGCACAGGGTGTCTACCTACGCCTCCATCTTGGCCAGAACCTTGTCAACAAGTTTTTATTTTTATGGAGGGTACCAGGTAAGGTGTCCTCATCTTACAGACTCAGTGTGGCCTAATCAAAATCAGAACAAAATATGATGGGTTAAATACAATCTCTATGGAGACCTATAATCACTGACCCAAAAATTTACTCAGGGAAAACCAATATATCTTTTCCCTTGAAAATTCCTCTAGCTTATGTGGTGAAAATCCTGTGGATATGTAGCATGGCAGGCCTCCAAGTCATGCTTTGGGGTATTCATTCCAGAGTGGTATGTCCCTGTGAAGGGAAGGTCCTCACAGGGATGAGAAAGCCACAGGAAATTCACTGCAGACTCCACAATCTGCTAATTTCTGGAAAGACTGGTTCATCCCAAGGGTATTACAGATGATCTCGGAGTTTTCCCACCTTACAGGAGTCAAGCAGGTGGTTTTAACAGCTCCAACAGAGTGCAAGATGTTTCTCAGAGATGTGGTTCATGGTAATAGCACTGAGGGGTGGAGAAGCAAGTGACCCACATGAGATTTTTCGGTCTGAATCTGTATGATATTTGACCCTTGACCCATGCATCTCCCATTCACTGCAGGATGAGGATGGCAAGATGTAGGTGTTTGTGCCATTTGCTCCACAAGACAATTCTTGTCAACTGTTTTCAGTCTGTTTACTGCTAGCTTCTGAACTTGCTTAACTATTAGGGATGCTATTGACTGTCAACCTCATACATAGATCTTTTGGTCCTTTCTAAAGGTGGACTTATGATCTCAGATATTCAATGTAGAAATATTTTTTATTATATATGTCCTAAGTCACTGGAAACAAAATATAAAATAAACGAATGGGACTACATCAAATTTAAAAGCTTCTGTACAGCTAAAGAAACCATCAGTAAGACAAATAGGGAATGCACTGTACGGGAGAACATTTTCACTAATGATACATCTGAGGGTTTAATCTCCAGAATATACAAAGAACTAATACAATTCAATACTGGAAGACAAGCAACCCTATTAAGAAATAGGCAAAACACCTGAATAGACACTTTTCCAAAGAGGATCCCCAGATTGTCTCTAGACAGATGAAAACATGCTCATCATCATTAATCATCAGAGAAATGCAAATTAAAATCTCAATGAGATATCACCTCACACCTGTCAGATTGGCTACCATCAATAAATCAACAAACAACAAATGTTGATGAGGTTGTGGAGAAAAGGGAACCCTAGTACCCTGTCGGTGGGTATGCAGACTGGTGCAGCCACTGTGGAAAATAGGGAGTATCCTTAAAAATTAAAAAAGGACCTCCCTTTTGTCAGTGATTTCACTTCTGGGAATGTAGGATCCTGAAACACCAATACAAAAAGTATATGCACCTCTATGTTTATAGCAATGCTATTGACAATAGCCAAGATCTGGAAACAGCCTAAGTGCCCATCAGTAGATGAGTGCATACAGAAGCTGTGGTACATTTACACAATGGGATATTACGCAGTAGAAGCTCTCACATTTTGCAATGGCATGAATTTATGTTAAGTGACTTATCCTCAAAGAAAAATACCACATGGTATGTACATGTGGAATCTAATGAACACAACAAACCAACAAAGTAAATAGTAACAGGAGCTTAGATACAAAACACAGACTGACAGTTGCCAGAAAGAAGGAGGGGAACAGGATGAAAGACGGGAAAGGGATCAACCAAAGAGCATTTATGCACAACCCATGGACATGAACAACAATATGGGATGGGCTCAGGGTAGGGAGAGGACGGGACTGGGTGGAAGTGGAGAAAGGGAAAAAAAGCAGGAGCAACTGTAACAGCATAAACAATAAAAATAAAACTAAAAAAATGATAAATAAGTAAATAATGAAAAGTTTCAACCCCCCCCCAAATAAATTAAATAAACAAACAAACAAACAAATAAATAAATATGGGTTTATATGTGCTCCAAGATTTGGGTGTCTCAGCCCATGGAACATGCTCAGAATCACAAACAGTAATGATGATGAAACTACAATAACCCAAGTGTGGCTTGTATATGGACCCTGTCCTCCCCTACCCACAAGCCTTCAAAGAGCTCTCTCTGACCTCAGGCTTGGCTTCTGCATGCACCTTAAGTAGAGGTCTCCCTTAGGTGGATATCTGCTAGCCCATGACTCCAAGGGCTCCTTGTGCTGTCACTGCTCACATGTCTTAGTGTGTCTGAAAGATCTTTGATGGATTTGATCTTTTTAGGAAGACAAACACATTGAAACTGAACCAGAAGACCCAGAAAACCAATCCTCCTGACCAATTCTGCCCAGAATTCAGTTACTTCCTGGGAATCTAGTATGCATTTTTGAAAGCCAAAGGCATTTTGAAGTCCAGAAAATATTAGACTGACAAACATTTTCTATTCTCAAAGTTGACACATTCTACCATAGTTGCCAGGAGCAAGTGGTTGAACTAGGACTCTTTCTTTAAATATTGAGTTCTACCACATGTATTAAACATTTTACATTAATTAAATCATGCATTAAGTTAGTCTTACTTTACTAATGAGGAAATATTTAGGATAAGTACCTGGTTGAAATTACAAAACTGGAAAATGACGGGGACTAGACTACAGCCGGGGCATTTAACCATTCTGCCAACACAGCCTTTAAGATATCTTAAGACAGCTGGAGCACTTAACCAACATCTTCGCCAAGGGTGATCAGCGACTTGCCAAAGATGAGGGTGGTATGAGACCTGTACCCTGGTGCGGAAGAATATTTGACCACATGTTACTTAGAATTGCCAGTGCATGGTGATTGTAAAAAGGAAGATTGACTTATAGTGAGTTTCATTATTATTTTGAATTATTTATAGAAAATGCATCCTTTTATTGCCTGCACCCAGGGCAGATGTTCTTAACCTCCCCTAACCTCTACCTTGGAGTGACTCTAAGAATTCTGAGAGGCTATTTTTTAAGAAAGTTAAGCCTGTATTATATTTGGGTTGTGTCATCACGGAACTCTTGACCTCGACATGCCCATATTTCCGGGACCAGCCACTCTGCAGCCTGTTCTTTCTACAACTTTGGTGGCACCACCTTTTGGAGGACAGATTACACTTAAGGAGGCATTGGTTATAAATTTCAGGGAAGGAGTTTGGTTCCCACAGCAATATTTAGACTTGGTTTTCACTCTGGGACTATGGACTTGACATTTTGCAAATCAAAGAAAATCTCTGAGAAACATCAGCCCAAACAATATTGAATATTTTATTACTGAGATTGAAATTCCAATTTAAAAAGTAAGATCAGTTTACAGTAGAAAAACCAAGCAAACACTGCCTTAATCAACTGATACATAGGATTCTTCACAGATTCACCTCACTGGGGATAAAACATGTTTGACAACATGTATCCCTGATATCATGTGAGAAGGAAGGAATTTCACTTTTATGGTCTTCTTCCCAAAAGCCCATAACCCCAGTCTAATCATGAGAAAAACAGCAGGAAAAAAAATTATCCAGTCAGTACAACTCAAAACTATAATGATTATATAGCAATTGTGTATTAGTTTTATAAGAAACTGCCCAGTTGTCTTCCAAAATTGCTGTGCCACTTTGGATTCTCACCAGCAATAAATGAGAGTTCCTGCTTCTTCAAAAAAAAAAAACATAATGATCATAAAAAACAAGGAAAAAGAGCTATCACAAATCATAGGCAGTTAAGGAGACATAATGACTAAATGCAATATGGTTTCTTGGATTGGATCCTGGAGGAGAAAAGGGTTATTATTGTAAAAAATGATGAAGTTGAGAGTTTAGTTAATAGTAATACACTGATGCTATTTTCTTTTCTTAGTTTTTGACGACTGTACCAAGATGGTGAGCATTATAAGAAACTGGAAGAGAGGTGTAGGGGAACTCTCTGTTACATTTGCAGCTTTTCTATCAATCGAAAATCATTACAAAATCAAAAGTGTATTTTTTAAGCAAAACTTTGACAAGAATAAGGAACAGAGAATGAAAAAGCTGAAAGTCTTAATGTGTGAGAGTAGCCATATGCTCCTAATGTTGGCCTGGCAACCAGCGTGTCTGCTTGTTTTCCTGTTACATTATTACTAGCACCAGTTTTCCCTCTCACAGGGGTCTTGATTGGGTGATGAAAGCTATGTCCACCTATACTTGGCTTCCACGTTTTAGAAGACATTTGCACACTAAAAACAAACACAGAAAATATGTAAATAAATATAAATATTGAATATAAAATATATGTGATATATGTATGTGTAATATATATTACACACACAGCATGGAGCCAATAAACAAGCAAAAAAAAAAGGTCAGCAATTCTTTAAACAATTAAATAAAAGCAAATGGATACCAAAAATGTAATTGTCACTTTTATTTAACAGATTGACTGAAATTTATATTGAATGATGTTTTATTATATAGGTGTTTTGTATTTTATTTAGTCCTCTATAGCTAGATATTTAGATTGTACTTGGTTCTCAGTTACCACAAACAATGTTGTTCAGAGCAGCTTTATAGCTAAATCCATGATTATTCACTTAAGATTTCTGAAGGAACACCAACAATCAGTACATTGATCTACAGATACTCCTTTCACAAGTAAATAAAGTCCCTGTGTACGGAGAGCAAGAACAAACAAGAAATATCAATTCAGTGGAGAAGAAGTCACAGAAGAGAAATGCCAGACACTGCATCAAATGTCAAAAGAGTAACAGCTTAAATATGGATTTGTATTTTCTACCATTTGATTCACCCCGTGGGTCTGAAGCAAATTACTGTTCTGGAGGGGAGAAAACGGAAGCTAGAAGTAAATAAAACAACTTGCCAAAGACCTTCTGACCTCCAAGCCAATAACTTTCCACTCACTTTTCCACCCTCTAAAAACCTGACCTGTAAGCAAGGCCTACGCCATTGACTTTTCTGGGCCCCTTGTTAGAATATTCCTTACTGATCATTTCCTGATTTCCTCCATCCTTGCATGCTTCCCCTTCCTTCTCAAGGGAGCTCAGTGTCCCTATGGCTTAACTCTACTTCCTAAGCAAGTCCCTTCAGGAAACACCCTCTACTTCTTTATTTTGACAGGCTTGTCTGTAATTCCTAGTTATTCTTTCAATCAACAAACATAGATTATGCCAATACTATTGGAAGAAAGACCTAGATGTAGTGGGGATGCAAGGGTAAGATGCAATCCCCCATCTACAGTAATTCCAGTCTACTAAGGTAGACTTATTTATCCATTCCACAAAGGTGGTTGAACATGGCATGTACACTCTCTGTGCTAGGCACTGACAGTCACTGAATTAGAAACTGGTGAGATATGAGGAACAAGCAGGTTGAGAAAGGAACCGGCTATATACCTCACACTACACGGTCAGCTACCGTGATATGAAAGGCCCTGTAATAAGAGTCATGAGAAAGGAAACTGAGGATGCTGAAGCACTCCCAAAGGCACCCCTGGATGAAAGTTATCCAGAAAAAGTAGCATTAGACATGGTCTAAAGAATAGGCTGGATTTCAGCACAGAGTCTGAGGAAGGAGGTCACTCCACACAGAAAGTGACGGAAGTTGGGCCATGCAGGGACTTTTCCAGGCACTTAAAACGGTCCATATAGTTGAAACACATGCAGGCGAGTAGGGCAAGTAAGATAATAATAGGACCAAGAGGAGGATCACGTTGAATATCACATTAAGGTTTTTGAATTTTACTTAATGTGTGATTTTCGAAGATGTCACACCTCCCATCAGGCTGTAAGCTGGTGGAATAGAGGAAGTATACTTTATATCTTCTTAGGCATGTAGACCAGAATTTGATCTAAAAAACAGCAGTAGTCTTCAGCAAACATAAGTTGCCAGCAGTATGAAGATGAATGTGACATGGTTTCAGTCTTTACAGCCAGTGGAAGAGGCTGAGTTCGAAACAGATGAGTTCAATGTCATTAGAAAAATGATAGTCATTCACGGGATGCTTGGAAGCACTGAGGGGCACTAAATATTTACACTCAATAAATAGTTGTGGCCTAACAGTGTGGGAGTGTTTGCAGATCTGAAGTTGGCACAAGATGCTCAAATGCAGACTGTGAGTTTAAAGAGACCACCTAGAATCAGTTCATGGGTGAGTGGGCCTGGCTCTGCCGTGGACAATCTGCATAGACTTGAGCAAGCAAACCTTCTAAATCTGTTTCTCTTGCCTATAAAGCCAGGAATTGAATGACAAGTGTTTCTAAGTTAAAATTTTTATAAACTCTCACTCTAAGTTGGGTGATTTCACAATTTCTCCCGTCCCAGACCCTTTCCCTGAGCCCTGGAGCTATGTAGTGTGACCTCCTAGAATCCCTCCAGGCTTCAAGGCAGGATGTGAAAACCTCAAGCCCCTCTTTCAGGAGACAGGGTAGGGCCAGGGCAGGGACCTTGGCAAGCTCGATGCATGCAGTCAGCCTGCTCTTAGGCTGCTGGGTTGCAGCAGCAACACCACACCCTTCATGCAGAGACCAGGCCACTCCAGTGCCCTCCCTTTGAGCCCCAGGAGTCTTCTCAGCCCCTCAGACAGCTGAGCCATTTCTCCCACTCCCACTGGCTTCGAAGAGAAAGAGATTTCTGTGCTATGTCTAAGGTTATCTGGTCCCTTTTAAAAATGAGACTAGAATAGCCACTCTTCTCCCTTCTCCTCCCTCCAAGGGAAACCCTCCTGGCACTATTTGAGTTGCATGATGAATTAAGCCCTGCTGAGCTGGTTTCATTAATCAACTGGCTTTGGCTTGAAACTTTAAGAGGTGAATAGAGTCAGGGATAGGGCTCTAAAAGTCACCTTAAAAACAAGAGGGGAAAGCCAAAAGGACCAGCATTAAACCTCAGGAAAGCGTCAGATTGCAGTTAGCAAGAAACGTTGAAGAAGCATAGAAATTTCTCTTTCTCAGAGCCTGGTTATTGTTGGCAAGCACCAGAGATTCTGCTGCAAGGACCTCCCATGATGTCCAACAGAGAAAATAAAACGAGAGGAGACTGTGCGGGTGTTTTCATTTTAATTAGGGTTATTTATAGAGCAGGGAATGCTGTGTTTATGTGTAGTGAGTTTGCTTTCTCAATGGTCATCGTCAGCTTTTTTGGTCTTCTCACTGCAGAAACAGAGAGGCAGACTACTGCTTCTGGTCAATGTCGATCTGGGAGTTGGTCGGCACAAGGAGAGGAGAGTCCAGAAACCTCTGCTGAGTCAGGTAAAGATTGAGCTGAGTCCTAAAAAGCAAGAGTTCTGAGGTCCTGCCACTTCTGTCCCAGACGAGATGAAAACTGCTGACATGTGCTGCGTGCCCCTGGGAAGGAATTGTCTGGTGTTAAGTTGGACTGTGAACCAGGAATCTCGGGAGACAGGAGAAGGAACTGCAAATAAGTCTCCCATGTAGAAGCTGAGGAGTGTGAGAACTGAGCAAGTGAAAGCAAAGTCACCAATCTGTCCCCCCACAGCACCGGGGTTTGAGGAGTGGGAGGGGGGACCTTAAGGGTTTTGCTGTGGACTCAAAATAGCACTAGCCAAAGAGTCAGAGACTCCTCGTCCCAAGTCCACCATAAATAGGGGCCCTGTGCAAATCAGTTTTCTTTTCTGGTCCTGGGTTTCTCTTTCAGTAAAACAAAGAGGCTTGGAATCAATGGTCTCTAGGAGCCTATGATTATTATTATTATTATTGTTATTGTTATTATTATTATTATTGATTTGAGAGAGAGAGGAAGGTAGAGAGAGAGAAAGAGAGAAACATCGATTTGTTGTCCACTCAATGCATTCATTGGTTGATTCCTCTATGTGCCCTGACCAGAGATAGAACCCACGACCTTGACGTGTCAGGATGATGTTACAACCAACAAAGCTACCCAGCTAGGACCAGTCTCTGGGAGTCTTTACTGTTCCATTTTATGAATCAAGAAGATTTGTGGAAAGAGGTAAGAGCTGCCTTACTCACTATTTCTGCAAAGCATCTTTGGTCAAAGCATTGGATTTCCCAGCATGCCTTTGCTCAGCAGACTATCAAATGGTACCTATTTCTGAAGAAAAAAAAAAAAGATAGAGAAAACAATGGTGGCTGCTCAAATATGCCCAATTCCATATGATCTCATGTATGTAGAGATATATTAACATGTAAGGATATATTAGATATACTAACACATAAAAATATATGCCATGAATACGTACCTTTGGAATGCCCTAACCAGTTGGTAGACATGAATAATTTTTTACTCCTCTGCAGAGAGAAGTTTGTGTACCTCTGAAGGTAAGAAAAGACACGTACAGTAGGCTCCCTTTATTTGCCATTTTCCTTTCTGTGGTTTCAGTTGCAGTCAGCCATGGTACAAAAATATTAAGTGGAAAGTTCCAGAAATAAACAATTCATAAGTTTTCAATTGTGCACCATTCTGAGTAGTGCGATGGATCTCTTGCTGCCCCACTCTGTTCTGCCCAAGATGTGAATCATCCCTTTGTCCAGAGCATCCATCCGTGCCCGCTAATCACTTAGCAGCCATCTCGGCTTTCAGATCGACTAACACGGTATTGCTGTGCTTACCGTGTTTTCCTCACTAATGGTCCCAAGGCGCAAAGGCAGTGATGCTTCCTTTAAGTGATAAGGTGCAAATGATGGACGTAATGAGGAAAGAAAGAAACATGGAAGCTCAGGTTACTAAGATCTATGGTAAGAACAAATCTATCTGTGAAGGAGGAAAAAGAAATCTGTGCTACCTTTGCCATTTCACCTCAAACTGCAAAAGTTACAGTCACAGTGTGTAAGTGCTTAGTTGAAAAGAAAAAGGCACTAAATGTGTGGGTGCAAGACGTGGACAGAAAATGTGTTCCAATTGGTGCCAAGAAGTTACCTAGAAAACAGTGAGCCCACATGAAAACTTTAGCAAGGGATCCCCCCCCCCACCCGCTGAAATGAGACACCACACCATTTACTGCAAGTAAAGGGTGGTTACACAGACTCAGGAGTAGGTTTGGACTAAAAAATATGCTGGAGAAAGAGACTACACTCACATAACTTTTATTACAGTACATTGTTATAAGTATTCTGCTTTATTATTAGTTATTTTTCTTAATCTCTTACTGTGCCTAATTTATCATAGATATTATATATGGGAAAAAATATAGCATATACAGGGTTTGGTACTCTCCACAGTTTCAGGCATCCACTGGGAGTCTTGGGAAGTATCCCCATGGGTAAAAAGGGCTACTACATTTACCTAATAAACAATCACTCAAAGGTAAGAGCATACTGGCAAGGTTATGGTGGAGGAAGAGGAAAGGAACAACAGGAAGCTGGTGCTGACCACCAGGCACGGATCCACCAGGGTCCCCATTTCACCCCTGATTTTCTTATCCTCCCAGAGCCCGATCCTGACCAGCTTGCCCATCAAATGGCCTCTAAGCAAGTCTGTCTTTGGTTTGGGCAATGATGGGAAAAAGAAAGAAGAAAGGTAAAAGATCTTAGGGAAGGCTCATGAGAATTTATGACTAACTAAACAAGAAATGAAAGGCGAGAGAGAGAGAGATCCCCCGATGTGGACAGGACAGAAAATGCAATCTTATGCTGTCCCAACAACCTCAAAACAGGCTGAGCTCTGCCAGCAGCTCTTCCCTCCCTCACCATGCCCTTGTCTTCCCCTCTCCCATGGCGCTCCCATTACCTCTCACCCACATCTGCCCATGCTGTTTCTGAGCAACCACTCTGGTAAGTGAATAGTGGCCTTCCCATAGACTCACACAGATGTAAACAGTTCTCACTGTCATGCTGACTGCAGACAGACCTCATTCTGTCTGCCTCCTTCAATCTCTGCTAAAGATAAAGAGAAAAAGAATGGTGGGAAACTATTTTTTCCAGGGACCCAGCAATCAAAGACCAACTCTTGTGATTTGGAGCAAGACCGAGATGAGGTAGAAGAAAAGATTAGGAGCACTGTAAATCAGCTTCTGTGAGCTGTGGCATGTACCCTGGCTGATGGAGAGGAGAGAGTCCCCAGGGATTCACTGTATTATTCCTAAGAATTTGGCTCATGCCAGCCAGTTTGCTTCAAGATCTTCTTAATTCTTGTGGTTCCCATATGCTGAGAAAGCCATTCTTTCCGAGGGAACTGTTATCCATTCCTCAGGTTGTGCAATCATCATTTACAAAACCAAAGCCCATCACTGCTCTGCCAGACTCTATCTGACCCCGGACAATGAAGGGACCAGTGCTGGTCATTCGCATGGCATTTTGGATCTCAGAAAGAAATGTGAAAAGAAGCACTCACCCTGGAAAGAGTGGCTGAAATAACCACAGAGCAATTTTTCAATGCTGTTAGCCCACAGAATGCTTACAAATCTCTTCTGACACTAGACACAGGCCAGGGTGATATATGTGATCGAACTTGCCCGAAGTAGTTTAGTATCAAAGCTCTGGAATTTGACCCACATTCAAAAACATCACCGCCTAATTTCCTTTCAGTCCAGCCTAATGTTTTTTAATGCTCTTCTCCTAGCCAGCTTTGAAATCACTGGCCTGATGATAGAAGAGTTCCTTTATTTCGTTTACAAGTTGGAGGAGAGAGCCTTACCACAAGAAGCAGAGACTCATTGCACACAGTTAGATGTGCCTGTCCCCAAACCAGGGCACTTCTGCACAGAACTCTAAACCCTAAAGCCATCCACGGTTTCCGCGCCAGAAACATTGTGGAGATTTTGGCAGACGTAAGCTAAGGCACGAGACTTATCTTTACCTTTTCTCCGGGTATATCAGTACCAGGATAGCTCTCACATATGTCTGGTTACGTTTCTGTCTCTGAGATCTCCACTTACATTTTTGATACTTTTGATCCCCAGGAAGCTGGGGCTCCATTCAGCATCTCCCTACTCCTAAGACAGACGTCTGTCCGTTGATTTTTATATTCCTCCCTTCTTTTCTTGGTCCAAGACTTCCTATATTTCTGATTCAGCAGCTGTACACAGGTGGCATAAGCAAGACTTTGTTCACTTGTCATTTGTCAAATTTCATTTGTCTTTTCTACTTTTTTTTACTCCAGTTTTATTGAGTTATAACTGCCACACAGCATTGTATTAGTTTGAGGTGCACAACATAATGACTTGTTCACGGGTAGGTATTGCAGGGATAATCACCACATAAGTTTAGTTACCACGCATCGCCTCACTCAGCTGCAATTCTGTTTTTGCTAAGGGATGGCGGATTCTGGCAATTTTCACATCTCCCCTAATTTTTTTTCTGCTATTGCTCCGGTTAAGAAAATAGAGAAAAATATTGTCCAATCACTGTTGTTGATCTTACTTCAGCAAGAGGGTCCACTCCATGATTTAACCCCCTTTCAAACGGTCTGTGCCACCCTTCTTTCTCTTTCTTCCCTTTCCCTTAGAAAGGCATGCATTTCTTCTCAGTTCTGTGGGGACCACAGACACCTTTCAGTCATTATTAGCTTTCTCAGTACAGTGTCCGCAGTTCCTCATCTGCCCCCTTATCTCCACAACAGCTTTTGATCTCTTAATAATTGGGAGAGGGGTCAGGTGAAATGTGTGGCAGCAATTTGAAGAGAATTCTCTGGCTGATGTGTCTATTGCCTTCTGTTTGCTAAGATGTGTCTGTCTTCTAACACGTCTTGATCTCCACGGAGACACTAATGGAGCCAAGCAGTAATCCTGTGGTTCAGCCTGATACCTCATGTTTGGTGAAATTACGGCTGTGCTGAGAAATTGCACACTTATTCTCCTTTTCTTAATATTAATGCTTTGCCATTGCTTAGAACTGGCCCAGTACCAGCCATTAAAAGATTTTTTTTTGAAGTTGCTTGAAAACTATGTGAGTCTAAATCCAAAGAGAATGATGACAAGGCTGCTTACCAGGATGTTGTCTAGCCCATTCCCACGAAGCACCGTTCGTTACACAGAACACACCTGGTGAGCACGGTGGTTTCCAATGCTCAGCGGGGAGACCACTTACCTCAAGAAATATTAGACATATACACTCAAGCACATTTTAAAAAAACGGGCAGGCCCTTGAGATTGGATTGGAACATTGTCTGTGGAATATTATAGCCACACAGATAAAATTCCTTTAAAAAAAATCGGTCCATTGTCTACCATTCGTTGATTTGTATGGCCAAATTAAAATAAAACAGGTAAAGTCACTGCCATGGTTGGTGAGACCTGATATCACCGGACACCTAGTACACTTTCTGCCCTCTCTCCTGTCCCTCTGCCTCTTTATCACTTTTTGATCGGTGCTGCCTGAAATATAGTATTCTTCCCTATCATACTCTCTGACAATCTTTCACCTGCTGTTCCTCAACCTGGAATGCTCTTCAACTTCTCTAAAGGTAACTCACTTCTACACATCCTTCAGATCACAGAGATGCCACAGCATCCAAGGAGAAGCGTTCTCTGTTGTCCCCAGAGTAATTCACTCATGGTGAACAACCAGGGTTTGGTGCCCTGTATCCATTCAGCTTTCTAATAGTCAGCCTATTCCTTGCTTTCTTAGGGAACTATGTTTCCCCCACGCACAGACCACATGTCTTATTTCAGACCTACCTCAAAGTGATTGGTATGCACATGGGTTTATTATTCAATAAGACTGTTCTCTGAGAATGCGAGAATAAAGACTCTCACTCTCTTCCACGGGGTTTAAAGTGGAGATGGAAGATCTAGAGCTGTGCTATCTATAGGAGCCGTCTGAAAACAGTGCCCACACAGCGGAAGCAGAGCCGTGAGATGGAGAAAGACAAACCAGCCCAGATGCCTTTGCACCCCCCCACCCCATTGCCAGACATGCCTGAAGACTTCAACTTTTAATGATCTGAGCAAATATTGTTTTTTTGGCTTAAGTCACTGTGATTTGGATTTTCTCTCATGAAGTGAGCCCTGTGATTTCTTACATTTTGGCAGTCATGATGTGGGTAAGCATTTGTTCGATTCCAGTTTTTCACACAAGATTGGAAATTTTATGAGGAACCATATGAGTCTTATTTACTGCTGGGGTTTTGTGTTGTTTTTTTTTTAGTTTCTAGTACAATGTGGGGCATGTAGTAAAATATCAATCTTTTTGAATGACTGAAGGAATGACTACTGAGTGAATAGGGAATTCTGCGATCCTAAGACTTGACAGGCTTTTTGCTCCAAGATCCTGATCTAAAAAATGAGTCTAATTCCCTGTGCCTAAGGTTGGACTTATGCTGTGCTGTGGAAAGACCCCCGTTAGAGGACACTCCTTTGTCGTCAGAAGAGTAACTTACCAATGTACACCTTAGCTCCATCTCTCGGCACGCCCTGAACTCACGCTTCTCGCCAGTACAGGACCGCCGTGAGCTCTGCCTTTGTTTGAGGGCGGCGAGAGGAGTAGTATGCATGCAATGCAGAGATGCTCCAGCAAGCCCACGTGACCTTCACGGCTAAGCCCTATTCTCCAACCACTTCACTGGTAATACAGACATGTTCATCTTCAGCCACTTGACTTTATAGCTATCTCAGTATCTGAGCTGCGGCAAGAAAAAATGGGATGTTATTTATTTTCCCTATGAACCCCAACATCCAGTTAACTGGGTTGAAAACCTTCAGAAATAGGAAAGAATTGGAATTTGGAAAACTAGCACCTGTAGATTAAAGCTCCCCATGGGGCCTAGATGACAGGCTTAGGCCACAGGTCTCAGCCTCCAGGGATGGGTATTGTGGGGTTTTGACCTTATGCCATGGACTGGTTTCTATAGTTCCTGGTTTTAACTAGTGCAGTTCATGAAGGCAGATTTTGGCCTTAGGCTTTAGAAGTAAACCATATGGGATTTTGACCTTTGTAAGTCACTATAGTCTATAGCAGTTTTGTGTGCAGGTGAGTAGCTTTGCTTAACACCCACAGACCTTAGCAAAATGCCAGACAAATGGGGGGCTTAGTAAACACATGTAAGCTATGCCAGTTCTGGTGATGATCTGATCAAAGGAAAAGAAGCTGCTGATACACCCCTTCATGGGGTGCATGGTAGAGGAGCCGGGGCCACTCAGAGAAAGGAGCATGCAGAACCCTATTGGCTGCTACAGCTGGGTCTCTCAGTCCAGAAAGTAGGTCTAGACTTTAAACTTCAAAGGTGGCTACTTTCCCTTTGTGCTATACAGATCCTTATTATGTGAGATGCTAGCTTTAAATTTTTTAACCAGCTCTAGGTCAACTATCCACAATTTTGTTCCTCTTTTATGCCATTTTGAAAACAGAAATGTGAAAGGAATACGTTTGTATTCCTGTAGCTTATTCACAGGGTTCGAGAATCCTCCCAAAGTAAATTGCAAACTTCAGGAAATCACAAAAGTTTAGAAGGAGGCCTTAGACTTCGGAGCCCGAGTCACAGTTTCTTCCAGAGAAGAATAGTAAATTGCTTCAATAAACAAAAAAAGGAAGAGAGCTTTTATCATTAAAAGAATATACCACTACCTTGGAATCATAGAGGGAGAAAAAACATCAATGAAATGATTATAACCCTGAGGGCCAGAAGAGAAATGTAAATGCGTTTGTCTAAAACTCTTGTTCCCTGGGAATCAAGCCTGCTCAGGCTTCAGGAGGAACCAGAATAGCTTGCAAAATCAAAAAACGGTGGTGTCATATAAACAAAACAGGGGCCATAAAATATTAAGAAAAATTGTCCAAAACCTAGGGGAAAAAATCAAAGGGGAGAATTGAGTTTTCTTTCAAATCATACAAAAGCATTGTTTAATAGGCCTGCCCAGTGATTTTTTTTAATTTGCTTAGAAAATCTGTTTATGTTTGGCTTTTCCATTGCAAGGTGATTAGAGCCCAGGCATTTTAAAGTTCCGGGTTAACTAGAATATTTCTGTCTGAGAAAGAAGATAATCCCAAAGGTTACGGTTTTATTGCCCTGTAGGACACTAATCGGTTTGGTATCTATCTTTGGAACTTTATTCTAACATTTATTTTTCATTTTTTGAATGCCTATAAAACACCCAGTTCCTCAAACCTGTCTGTCCTCTGTGAGCCAGCTTTACCATTTACTCTTTCCTTCAATAATGAATAATTATGAATCATGTTGGAAAAGTAGTCCTTCTATATTTGAATCAGAGTCATGTTTTTGACTTTTGAAAACTGTTCTTTAACAGGTTTGGAGGTTCTACTGGGCCAATTAAGCTGTACTGTCTAAAAGCCCATTTCATGGGTTGTTTAAATCCAAGTATGTCTTTTCTTGGTTCCTGGAGTGAGTCTGAAGCAGCTCTACAATTTAACCTGTACTGACTCTTTCTCTGGAGTTTTGCTCCTGATTTTAAGTTTTGTGTGTGTGTGCGTGTGTGTGCGTGTGCGT
Organism: Macrotus californicus; assembly: GCA_007922815.1. NCBI lineage: Eukaryota > Metazoa > Chordata > Mammalia > Chiroptera > Phyllostomidae > Macrotus > Macrotus californicus. Next base: position 16,119 of record VMDR010008026.1, read on the forward strand.
GTGTGTGTGTGTGTGTGTGTGTGTGTTTGCCTATACTTAGCTGAGCTTGGTCTGGGTCTGACGTGAGCAGGGCTCAAGTTATTCCCCGTAGGTGTCAGCAATGATTGGGAATCTACTGTAATCATCTGACCACTGGTTCACAGGAATCTATTCTAAGGTGGAAAACAGCAGAGACTCTGGTTAATTAATTTTCGTCTTTCTGGCCACTTACGAGCTCAAATGAATATTACGTGCCCTTTGAGAAGGAGAATGAATCTTTGAGGCCTAATCTGGTGAGGTTTTGTGTTTTCTTTGATCCATGGCTAAAGGTATAAAATGAAAGCCAGGGGCTCTCTGTGTTTCTATAAGAGAGAAAGTCTTTACTTCTCAATGTGTGAATGTGAAATATTTTTCTACCTCAGGAGTATATTATAAAATTAGATCATAAAGTATTTTAAATGAAAAAAAAGATATGTTTTCTTTAGAGAGAATAAATGCTTATACAAAACTAATGTTTTCCCAGAATTCAGAATATTTTCCTAGAAAATAAACTAAACATCTTAGACTTTCAGTATATTTTTAAGGGAATAAAAAGTCCTTTTAGCAGAGACTGCCATTCCAGAAGTATTTTCATGTAAAAATCCAAAGACAAATACTAGAAATGATTAAGTACATTTAGTATGCTCTGTACTTCTTAATTAGCTCAGTGATACAGCCAGAGCTCCATAGGGAGACTTGTTAAATCAAAGCATGATTTTATGTAGGTAGAATGTCATTAATAGAAATGCTTCAGAGACTATGCATTTTATGCATTGAAAGTACCTGGAGATTTATTTATGCCTTCACTTTGTACAATATGTTCTTATCCTCAGGAGAAGCATTGATCAAACCTTCATGAAGTAGTTTTATATATTGTCTCTTGATAGAGAATTTTGTGCTCGTCTGTTTGGATTTTATTAATGAATGTAATAAATTAACAACACGAGCCATGATTAATTTAATTTTAACCACACATATGTTCTGCTTTCCTCTGATGATTACTTGGAGGCTCACAGCCCTTTCTGTGTTCAGCAAAGAACAATCTTGGAGCCTCATGCAGAGGACTCTACCAAATACTTTTAACAATTGGCATTTCAAGGAGGAGAAACTCGGAAGTTGGGAATTCAGAGCTTAAAGCAGACAATGCTTAGCCAGTGGTGAGGTGGTACCATGGGACTGAGGGGGGATTTCTAGGAGTCTTTTTAGTTCAAATCCAGATGAATTTGGCTACACCAAAATCTGGCAGCATAACCATTAATTTCATAGACAGAATAAATCAACAAGGGCTATTTAGTTGTGGTTATTTATTTCACGGGTTATCTCTTAATGTTCGATATTCTGATGGAAATAATGAGAAAGACCCTTCCTTTTCCTTCAAATCTACCTAAACTTTCAATTTAGTAAAGTATGCTTTTGCAAACTAAATTTAAACATATATAAGTGGTATCTGACTCTCAATGTCCACTCGGGATTCACAAACAATTTGAGGCTTTGCAGCTATATGGTCTCTGCAGCAACTACTCAACTCTGATGAACGTATCTAAATAAAAATAGTAATGAGCGCATCTAAATAGTAATGCAGCCATAGATTATACACAAAGGAATGAACACGGTTGTGTCCCAATGAAATTTGTTTTACAAAAACAGGTGGTAGGCCTGGTTTGACCCAGTGGCCTGTATCATTTGTCAACACCTGGTCTGCAGCATCCTGAAGTTTTTCTGTTTGCTGTCCTTAACTATTCCAGTGCCAACCTAATTATTACGTCTAAAGTGTATCAGGCACAAGCTTTCTTTGACTCTTTCTCAGGGTGTTTGGATTGGGGAGGCTTTTCCTCCAACTCCAAGTGGATTTGTATCACCAGTGTGGTAGAGGCACCAGTCCTCTTCCACTCAAGTTGGAGTTAATTCAGAGACAAACACAGGACTTAGACAGGTGGAGATCAAAATGTCAGTTTTATGAGAGATAAAATCTACTTTGGAGAAGGTAGCTAAGTTTTGCAGACAGGTGAGTGTGCTAATCCTTCACCCTAAATTAGGCAGACTTGCTCACCCAGTCACAAGCACACCTGAACACATGCCTGTAACCACATGCCTGGACCCACACCTGTAAAGGTGCAAGTAGCAAGAGCCTATACCCTCTGCAGGGACATCTCAGGAGAGGAGTCAGGTGGGGGCTGATGAACTCATAGCCAGGTTTATCTCCCAAACTCTCCATCAGAAAAAGTAGTGTTTCTATACTAGAAGCTTATCCACAATGAAATATTAACCAAGGAGGGAAAGAATGGGTTTCTCCCAATACCTAAAAAAACTTTTTATCTTTTCATTCTCCTGATCAAAATCTTCAATGACCCCTTTTCCTAAGAGCACCAATTCTGATACCTTAGTCAGGTATTAAAGGTGCTTAGCTATCTGACTCTAAACTGCTCTTGTCATCTGATTATTAGCTAATACCTAGTAAGACTCCGGCCAAAGGAGTCCACTCATAGTCTTCAGAAAGTGACATTCATACTCCTGTCTCCTTTCTTTCCTGTGCCATTGCTGCCACCTGGAATGCCCTCCCTGATGTGATTCATATCGATCCTTCAGGGCCTGCTCCAACCTCTCTAAAACTTCCCTAATCCCTGGGGTTCTCAATGACGTCTTTGCCCTTGAACTTCCTAAACCCATGTGTCTGTACCACTCATTGGGCATTTCCAGTTTGTATTTTCAGTAAATTGTGCACAATTCTATTTTATCTCCAAATTTCACTTTTCAGTTTCATGAAGAGCAAAGTATTTAGCAAGATTCTTTTTATTCTCAAAGCAACTAGCACAGTGATTTCACACAAGTAGGTGCTCGAATGTTTGCTCGTTGGATATATACCCCTTAAAGTGATTTCTTAAATGCTTACAACTTTACAGCTAGGATTCTTCACTAATCCAAACTACTCCCATCAGTAAAAATTAATGAGAACTTTCTCTGCTCATAAGAAGTCCCCAGGAAATGTCAAGTGTTTTTGTGCTGCTATTGACCCAGAATCATAAAATGAGTTTTTAGCTGGGTTGTTCCCAGTATAATGGAAATGAGGGCTTGCTGTGTTTCCTGACCACATCTTTCTCATGAATGGCTCAGCTATTAAGGGCTTTTTGCTTCCAGAGATAGAAGTGGAGTAGTATTTAGATCCATTCTTTCTCCTTCAAAAAATCCAATGAATCATCTTTTGCAATAATACCAAAGTAATTCAACAGTGTTAGGACATTTATGTGAATAGAATAAGTTCTTTCAAATAACAGTGAGGCATAAAACATTAATATTAATTAGTCGAAGCATTTTTCTTACATTGGTAGTTAAACGTCATTGAAGCATTTTTCTTACATTGGTGGTTACATGCTGGTAAAACACCCTTAGAAATTTGAAGTGAATTGTAGGTTATTACAACATTGGAAGGGGATGCAGTTGCCCTTTAGTGTTCAATGGCCAGGGAGGCCAGACATCCTGCAACACATGCGACATTCCCGCACAACAAAAAGCCACCCCACATGCCACATGGTCTTCCTGTCCCTCTGGACGTTCATGTGGGTAAAACCAATTCGTAATTATCTGAGCTCGATACGTAATTTCATTTGCAAATAAACTCCTAAAACCTAATTTTGTACAGTTTTAAAACACTTTTTTTCAGTTTAAATTATCCATAAATGAAAATGCAATGTAAATCAAGGGAAGATTGCATTTTGTCTGGCATGTCAGTTCAGCGAGCTTTGTTGATCATTCTGAAAAGCCACGTTGCCAATGGCAGTATGGCTATGGCATTTGAATATTCATTGCGACACACTTCTCAGATACAGAGCCATCATCTTAAATGTCTAGTGTTCTCCACAAAGCCTGTGCCAAAAATCTCTTTTCTCCAGATGTATTCAACCCAGCACTGCACCCAGCTCTCTTCGACATAGAAACATTCTCAATCACACGTATTAACTGGGGCTATAATTTTTGTTTACACGTTATATGTTAGAGATGACCCAACATGTAGAAAGTACTTTCTAAATGTGAGTAAATGTATTCATTCATTCTTGCATTTGTTTTATAAAAAAATTATTTAGCATTTACAAAGTGCAGAGCAATGATAGGTGATAGAAATATTTCAGGGAGCAAATCAGATGTGGTCTCTGATATCATGGAGTTTTAACTCTAATCAGAGAGAGAAAAAAGTATCAATTACTCAATTTTTAGCCTTGGCAGAATTGTCACAAATGCTACAATTGACAAATACAAGGTGCTATGAGAGTGGACAAATGGGAGAACCAGGTCTCGGCTAGAAGACAAATAAGAGGTGATATTAAAGTGTATCAGCTATCTATTGCTACATTACAAATCAACCTCAAACTTAGTTGCTTAAAATAACCACCATTTACTATTGCTCACAAGGCTATGGATCAACTGAAACATTCTGTCGACGTGGCCCAGGCTCAGATTCCAGCTAGGCTTCCTCATGAGTTTGTGGTCAGTTCCAGGTTGTCTGGGGTTGGCTGGTCAGGGGATGGCCTCAGCTGGGATCTTCCAGGTGAGCAGACCAGGTTTGTTCCTATGGCGATGGTGGGTTCCAAGAGAACCAGCAGAAGCCTGCATGGCCTGCTGGGACTCAGGCTCAGAACTGGCACAACATCCCTTCTACTGACCAGGATGAGTCCCAGGGCCAGCTCAGATCTAGGGGTGAGAAAAGAGACTCTGCCCCTCCATGGGAAGAGCTGAGAAGTCACATGGCAAAGAGTGCTGATCCAGGAGGGGTGGAGAAATTGATCAATTTCATAATCCACTGTGCCTAAAGAATAAGTACAAATCATCCAGGCGAACAGGGAAGACAATTGTAGTCAGCATGGAAAGGCCTTGAGGCAGGAAGAAGTATGGAACAGGACATCAAGTAAGCCAGAGTGGCCAAGGGCTGAGAGTGAGAGGGTGAGCTGTGTAAAAGGAGGCTGGTGGGGGGAGGGGAGGGCTGGGTATTGCAGAGCCATGCAGTGTAGTCATGTGAAGAATTTGGGCCTTTTTCCAAGAAAACGTTTTACCCTGGAGAGGAACATGATCAGAATTTACACATATATATGCATGTGCGTGTGTATGCAGATATAGATACAGATATATAGATAGTCAGAGACATGGGTCTATTGAATAGATATAGACATCTTTTATGTCTGGACCACATCTCAGACAAGTTAAATTAGCATCTCTGAGACTAAGCACCTGTGGTAGTGAAATTTTCCCAGGTGATTTTTATGTGCAGCCAAGGTTGAAACTCTCTATGCTAAAGAGAGGCAAGATTTAGAAAGTTATTATTACTTGTTGTCCAGGTAAGAGATGACAGTAGCTTGAATTAGTATGCTTACTTAGCCAATAAATGAATGAATGAAGTTAAACCTCGAGAAAGAGATTTGGGATCTACAGTAAAACCGCATTGTTTCAAAGCACCACGGAAGCACCTGGTAGCTGGGTGACCTCAGGCACCTTACCTACCTTCTTGGATCCTCAGTGTCTTCATTTCCATAGTAAGGACAGAAATCATTCCTACCTGTGCAGGGTGTTACGAGAGCTAAGGAGGGAGTCATCCTCAGACAGCACTGAACACCTTGCCAGGCAAATGATAGGCACTCAATGAAAGTTGCTACTGTTACTGTTAAAAGGGAGATGTCTGCAACAATACGTTGTCTCATATAGTAACAGCTGATCCCCATTTGTCTCCCAGAGGAAACTCTGCTCTAATCACAGCTCCGCTCCAGAGCCTGGACTTTGCTCATGTGGTTGCGATTAAGCCAGAGCCCGAGCTGGGACCAGAGAGCGCTCATTTCTGCCTGGCGTGCTGTCGATCCTCGGGCTGCTCCTCCTTGGATGTAATGCTCTGTCATCTGGCTTTGACTCATCTGGGGGAGGACCGGCAAAGCCAGACAGCCGTGAATCTTGCTGTCTGCTCGCAAATGTTCGCTGTCTAGGGAGGGCTGCGAGGAGCTGCTGTCAGGGGAAACGTATAGCTCAGTAGCAGAGGCGGACGCCCTTTGGCTGTGCCAGAGCCCAGGGTCAGCTAAAATCCTTCCGGAGACACAGGGCCCCGTCGGGGCCTGGTTTCACCAACTCCTGTGCAAATCCAAGGTGATGAGTAAAGGAAAAGGGGGGCATTGCAGGCTGAGCCAGAGCTGTTTCTATGTGTGTGGAGCCGGGGACTGGGGTTGAGCTCAATTCACAACAAAGAGGTGATCTTGTGTCATTATAGGGGAAAAAAAAGAAAACAAACAAAATAAACTGTTGTGACTAAATTCCATATTTTGGAGAGGCTCCAATAGAAAGAAGTTAGAACACTAAGATATCAGAGTGGTAATGGTGATCATTCTAAGTGATTAGAGATGCTTTCATTTTCTTCACCCTTCACTGCATGTTCTCACTTTTTTTTTTGCCATGAAGCCTGAATTTTAATAGTCAGAAATAAGTGGAACTTTAAAAATCAAAGGGTAAGTAGATTGGGAGTTTCCCTCAGGTTCTTAGTGAACTAATGGGTTCTTGTCATAATTCCATAGTGCAGTTCTGGAGAAAAAAGGTTTCACTTGGTACCGATCCCGATTTGCCTCACTTAAGCGTGTTACATAGATACATGGCCCTGAAATGCAGGCCCATAGTCTCCCCTGCCCTTCGCCCTATGCCTCTTCTCCATCAGCTCCTGCCACTTCAGCTTCCCCTTGCCCATTTCGTAGGCCTCAGGACCCCAGTTTATGGTGTAAGGGGGGGGGGCTGAATCTAAAGCACTTAGTCACGTAATGTTGGCCGAGTTCTCTACTCAACTTCATCATCTGTAAAATAAAGATAAAAGTAGTATCTGCATCCCAGGATTTTTGTGAAAATTAAGTTACTACGCATATTAAAATACTTAATGCCTGGCCTGCAGTGACAGTTAAAGAAATGTTATCATCATTAGTCAATTCTCTCCAGTTGCAACACACTTGTTACTGACCATGATCTCTGGTCCTTTGGCTGATAGGAAATATAAACAGGAAATAAAAAGGAAATCAAACAATAAAAACAGGCTACTGTTTCTATTCTGCCAGTATGAGCCTTGTGGAAATCACCGAAGTGCTACTGGCAAACACTGAGTGTTTCTGAGGAATGTGAGTAGAGAGGATGCTGCCCCAAATACCGCCCCACCTGACAAGATGCCTCTGCCTGAAAGTGGGGGTGGTTAGGAGCAGAGCTTTGAAAACGGACCTTGGTTGGCATCCTCCTTCCCTGCTTGTCACAGCGGGACTTGGGTGAGCTGCTCTCTGAGGGTGTTTCATCTCTCACTGGGTATTACACCTGCCCTAGAGAGCCAGGGGCAGGGCCTCATCCGGGATGTTGTCCAGCACGTGTTTGAGAGCCACCATGCACGAGGGCTCGCTCCCTCCCTCCCTCTTGTCAGGCTCTGATTAAATGCCAACTTATTGGTAGGCTCTCCTTGATCCCCCACCCACCCATACACTGCCCCTCCCCCCAGCTTCCAACTCTGCTCAACCTTTCTCCAACATTCTTATCTCCACCTGAAATTCCATGCATATTTGTCTGTCTCCTTTCAAAAGTTAAGGGGGTTGCATGTTTTATTCACTGCTTTACTCATACTAGCACATAGTAGGTACTTTGTAGGTTCTTATTGAATGAATGAGTATGTAAATGACTGGATTAATTAACTAGTATTTTGAGGAAGAACAGAGTCCTTGGGAAGGAAAGTTAGTTGGACGCCGCAGCTGGCCGGCCTTGGTCAATCAGCTTCTCACTGATGTGGCACTGGCCTAGTACCTTCCCTCTGAGGGACGACACTGTACCTCACCTCAAACAGCTCATTGGAGGATAAAGTTTAAGAGTGACAATATATCTGCTTTGGCGCTGCAAGTCACCGTATAAAAATGAGATGATAGCATTATTTTTTAAGAAGCATGGCAGGTTGTTTCCTGGGTGACACCCTAAAATAAAAAGGCTGCAGTAAAAATGGGACAACAGAGAAAGCTTCCTTGGGGACCACTGTCTGATTTTGGACCTTGCTGCCCCTACCTGACTGGCCCAACACGACCTCCAGCTGCATCAGCACTGCAGTGAGCCCGGCCTGGAACTCTACAGTCCCTCTCCCACGCCACATGCCTCTGGCACATCCAGCCCTGGAGCCAGCCCAAGCTTCGTAATGGGATCCTGAGCTTGTCGCCGGGAGAAGGAGCGTTTGCGTCAGGAGTTGTCACTTTCTGGTGGTTGCCTGGTGACTCTAATGGAAAATGAGCTGTGGGGACGTGCCACAAAAACCACTCCCTCAGCTGGCAGGCTCGTCGGAAAGCCCGACTGCCCTGGGAGGGAGAGGACGCTGCCTCCACAAGAGCTGTCACTGTGGCCCATGTGTAGGTGGTGGCAGAGATAGGCAGAGAAGTGCAGAGCCCAGGGAGCGCTTGGGCCGTGACATGGCTCTTCCCTCAGCATGAGCCCTTGCTCGTAAAGGAAGGGTGTGCCCAGCACAGTCATGAATGCTGGTCCTGTGCCCAATTTTAGGGAAAAGCACGCAAAACACACACAAAATCCCATCAGCAGTTGACACCCCACAGCTCTAAAAACACATGAGGATGCACTCTGAGGATTTTATGAGGTGCTCACTCAGACACTGCATTGACAATTACAATAACCATAAAGGGAAGGCTGGGAACCCAAGGGCCAAGCCACCTGCCCAATGTAGGCAGCACACCCAGGACAGGAAGAGGCTTTTTTACTGTGCAGCCCAAAGGAAAGAGGATAGTGGACACTGGCTGACTGTGAAAATATATGGTGAGCAACATCAATGGAAAAATAAATTACATAGCCCATCTAGAAGAGACTGAGTCACAGATCCACAGCTGCTGAAATGCCAGCTTATCAAAAGTGTGCCCTACTATGTGCTAGGTGCTCTATTAAGCTCTCTCCCTCCCTTGTCTCATTTAATCCCAAGGTTAGTATGATAATATTTGTATGTATTAAAAGTTTTGTTTTAGAGATGAAGGAATTGAGGCTCAGAAAAATTGAACGGTCTCTCTGAGGTTACACACTACCCCCATTAGAGTCAGGATTCAATACTTGCTTTTCTGATGTTCGGGCTAAGGTCCCTTCCCCTAACCTCCCACTGCCAACCCCCGGAGAAAGTTCTGCTTCACCAACTCTTGCCCTTTTCTAGGCTCTTTCACCCAGTATCACACCGACAAGTAATATTCCCCATTCCAGTGCTGGCTTATAATGACCTCGATGAATCAAAAGCTAATTTCATTGATTTACTCATTCATGTATTCACTCATCTACCCAATAACTATTTATTGACTAGGTACGGAGTCTCAAGCCTCAAGCTAGGAGGCCACAGCGAAATTAGAGATATGTTCCCAATCCTCAAGGAGCATAGAGATATTTATTTATCTCTTGAAAAGAGAGTTTACAGACTTGCAAGACACAGCAAATATGAACCTTTGCACAGTGCCCCCCCCCTCATTACTACTCCTGCTATATTTAGAAAGAAATACAATCTTTCTTTTATTACATTCCCCTCTATTCAAATAACTGCCTAGGAAGCGTATCAGTAATCTTTCCAATCTTGCTAGCAATTAGTACCTGTTTAATGAAAAGATTATGAGGTTATGAAAAATAAAAAACAGATAATGTTGTCTTGATTAACACACACGTATATTTTTTAGGGTGGAAAAGACTTTGCTGAAAGCATTTCAGTGAATTTCTTTCTAGCATTTACACAGTGGTCCGAGAGCAATAAAAAATGGCTGAGGCCACAGATGAACTCAACCCCATTCATGAGCGAGCGAGTAGGGGAGACCCTGCCAGGCATCCAGCCCTCCCTGTCTGAGAGTCTGGAGCAGTCCTCAGGTTTCTGGGTGCTTCAGTTCATTTGCACTTGGCTGAAGACGATTTCCTGTTTCTAAGAAAAGACTGCTGGGATGTCTTGGGAGGTCCTGTGTACAGCAAGTCCTGCTGACCTAGGCATGGCCTGGCTCAGGGGAGCCTCCGGGTGCAGGGAAGCTACCAGGGAAGGGCTGGTTCTCATTAACCCCCTCCAGCCCAAAGGTGTCCTGAGAATCACAGAATGAGGTTATAACAAATATTTGCCAGATTGGTTGACAAATGAAGAGAAGTTTATGATGGGGCCAGTGTGCATGAGCTAGTTGAAGCACATCTGGATTCCCTGAACTTAAACCAAGATCTGCCATGACCAGGGCCCTGAAAAGGGACCTGAGTGTGTAACACCTTCAAGCACCAGCAAGGACCTGTCCTTCTCATCTCCCCCTCCATCCTCTCCAGCCCGGTGTCCTTCTTTCCAGCTCGGGAGTCCTACAAATCACTTTTCCAGTGATGTCACATGCTGTTACCATGGAGACAGATGTTATGGCAAAACAGAGCAGTTCAATCTTCACCCCGTGGCTCCCGACCTGCAGCAGAATGTGGAGGGGAGCCATTCTGTGACCACAGGCCTCAGTAGAACACTCTGGGTACCAACACAAACAGAACTGCTGGGACACGATGCGGTGGGAATGAAGACCCAATGACTGAGACAGGAAAACCCACGGGAGGGTGGAGCAGAGGCTGACCATACAGCTTGTGATGCAAATAACAGCTGCCTGGCCTCTCCCACCACCAACCCCAACCCCGCCCAGACTACACTCTTCTCCTCCCCTCATCCGGCTCCCTCCAGCCATTGGTTAGCCACAACTAACTGCATTACTTGCAGCAGCTTAGAAAGGCTTTTGGTGAGAGAAATGATATTCTGAAGGTCCATGAATGCAGACTGTGGAAGCAGAGCGACCTCCTTCAGATCCTGGCTCCACCACTCACTGGTAGTACGGCTTCCTGAAAACCTGTTTCCCAGTTGAGATAATAACATATTATCCCTCTTCTGGTTGCTCCAGTGAGTTGATAGTCAGTTATGATAAGGTAGGTAGTTCCCTCTTAAAGTCTTTGCTGATTTTCATTCTGGTCTCATTCTAATTCTTACCCACCAGCACCCAGAGCTCTCATTAAAATATGAATCAGATCATGTTGCTTCCCTTTGGAAACCTTCCTGTTGCACACTAAGAATGAGATTCTTACTGTGGACCAAAGACCACACCCACTGGCTGCTCCCTAAAGTTCATCTCATGCCCCTATCGCACTCCTGGATCTGCTCTGACCACCCCAACCCACTTTCAGGTCCCCAGGTTTGCCTCTGCCTTAGGATCTGCACCCTGGAACTTCTCTCCACCAGGGACATTGCCTCCCTCACCTGGGTGGCTGCTGTTCACATCTTCCAGCCTTAGCACAGAGGCCACCTGTGCAGGAAGAAATCATCTACCAGGGATGTCCATCCTTTCGGCATCGTGGGCCACACTGGAAGAACAGTTGTCTTGGACCACACATGAAATACATTGTGACATGTAATCACAAAAAAAAAATTTCATAATGTTTTAAGTAAATTTACAGTTTTGTGTTGGGCCACATTCACAGCCATCCTGAGCCGTATGCACCCTGCAGGCCACAAATTGGACACCCCTGGTGTGGTCACACCCCCAGAGACTCTCAGTCTCATTTTCTGGGTTACTCACTTCACGGTATTTATTAAGGGTTGCAATTATCTCCACTACTTTCAGGTAGTGATTTATGAGGTCTCATCCAGGAGAAGGAAAGCCCAGGATCTTGTTTAGGTCTTACAACAGTGCCTGGTACACAGTAGTCACTAAATAAATATTTGTTCTATTAAACAAAATAAAAATACTTAATGTAGTATCTGTTAAAAATATTCACTGCTTGTATCATTAACTGATAATATAATGAAGACATACCAGTCACTAAGAACACACAACCTTGTTTGGGTAGAAATAACGGTCACCTATAATGTGGGAACAGTCCATCACAGATTGACGGGACATTTGGACACTTCAGCCTTAGCAGCTACACTACGAGATAGCCAGCATGACTTTTGCTTATAGACAGGGCAGGAAGAGACTTGGAAACTTGCTAGACTCAAAGCCAGGCAGGCCTTCAAACTCCAAGAGAGAGGTTTTTCCAATCACCCATATGATCAGACTTTCAATAACATCCTATCTCAGACTGGGACAAAGTTAGGCCCATCCTCTTGAGGAGGTCCATGGTGAGTGAAGTGAGGGGGGCCTCCAGGTCCTTGGGCAGAGAGTGGTGGGAGGACCCTCTGAACACCTTCAAAGCTCAGTCCCTCACCTCTGGGAAGGGCCTTTTCTGACTCATACAAAGGTAGGTCCTTGCACAAGAGTAGCCACCTAAGAGGTACCCCACTGGGCCTTAGGATACTCTGGAAGGATCCAGTTCTCTGTGGCTGAGCTAACTAATCATAGGACACTCTCCATGGTTGGCCCAGACCTTGCGACATTTACCACCCATTTTCTGTCTTGCTCAGCCTTCTCACTCTTTCTGTCACATCAGAAAGGGGGGGAAAAGTTGGAGGGATAGAATTTCCTGTCCTCCTCACTTTTCTTTTGGATTTGCTCAAAGAAAGTTGCAACCTGACAGTTTCAGTAATATTAACACTCTTTTACACATTTTCAAGGGTAACAATAACCAAGTTCATCCTTTCCCATTTCTACCCACATCTAGGCACTGAAAGGAAATTAACATGAGTAGCAGAACTACAGATTTTTTCCATAGCTATTACCAGGAAAATGGAAGAAGGAAAATACTAAGCATCGAACTCCTGGAGACCTGCCCGCTTAGCACTGCAAATATCAGTTGTGTTTACTAGTTAGGGTAGCAAGGGTGTGTTAAGTGACATTCTAAGAAGGTCCCGGGCTAAACGCTGATGTACCTCAGAGCTCTCAGTTTCCAGAGAAGCAGCAAACCCAGCTGGGGTGAGTGTAGGCTCTGCAGTCAATCTGCCTGGGTACAAATAAGCTCAAACACTTGGTATGTTTGGGCAGGTTGTTTCACCTCTCTCCCCCATGCCACAGTTTTCTCATGAGCAAAATGAGGGGGTGATAAGAGTACTTTTCCCTTAGCACTGTTGTGACAAATAAAATAGTGTGTGCAGAGTAACTGGCGCAGTGCCTGGCACGTAGCAAGGATTCAACAAATATTAGATGTTGTTGTTACTAGTATTATTCCACCTGGGCTGTGTGCAATGAAGGATTCAAACATGTTTGTGCATTTCTGTCAAATGCATTGTTGAATCCACCCAAAATATTTTACTTTATTAACCCTTTGGGATGTCTGGGAGAGAACTCACTCTAAGGAAAGTTGGAAGTAGGTACAGGTTTGGCTTTAGCCAAACAAAGCTGTGAGGAGACTCCCAGGTGCTCCAATAAACAGAACCAAGACCCCTGTAATGGATCTGCATCTTTGTCATAACTGGGGGCGGGGGAGGGGTGCAGTTATCTGTTCAGTTCAGTTCAGTTCAGACACCCAACCTCTCTCCCCATTGCCCTCAGGCTCCAATATTAGTCATTTACCTCTTAGTATGAATTCCACCAGACTATTAGCTTTCCCTCACAACAGAAGCATGGCAAAACCTATTCTCAGGGCTAAATGGAAGTCTATAGCAAATGTAGAAAGCAGGAGGTTATTCCTTGGAACCCTAAAAAACAAATTGGGAAGGCGCTTACGCAATGGGGACCTTTAGTCCTAGGTTGTCAGAAATGGTCTCAATTTCAAATAATCTCATCTGTTGTTCTCATAAACCATCAACATTTTTTGGAAATGACATTTCTCAGGCTTTTTCTCACACTTGGATGTGGTACAGAAGTCTTTTTTTTATAGCATGTGAGTCTCAGATTCATTCCGTTACGGTGGGCCAAATCATTCATGGAAAGAACCCTAGGCTGAGAATCAGTTCTACTGTCACTGCCGGTCTTTGATGGGCTGAGAAGTGGAGGAGACCACAGATAATTGCCCCAACCATGCACTGCACCACAAAGGCCCATTCTAGATCACTGCAAGTCCTTCAGAAAGAACCACCAATGCTTCACCTTCCAAGAAAAACCTCCCCCCAAGGAGGATGGAGTTCATAATAATTATTGTTCGCACCAAACCTTGGGGATCTCAAAGAAAACTCTATTCATCATTATCACTTGAAGTGTAATGGCTGATGAATCAAAAACCTGAAGGCTAAGATCCGTACACAGCCTCAGCATCTATTAGAGACCTCAAACTGGAATGGGATGGTCCTGCATGTTCATCTATGATTTTCTTAGCCTGTGGAGCCTTGTTCCTTTACCCGGCTCTCACCAAATGTCAATGTGAATTAGCTTAATTCAGCAGAAAGCAGCTTAAATTAAAGGTGACCCTTAGTGCTCAGTACTAGATTTAATAGTAAGTTTTACCACCAGGCCTACAGAGATTCCAAAAGATGACATTTCTTGTCACTTAAGTGTTGTGGTCTCATCATCTCCTCGGCCTTGCTCGGCTCCAATTTGGCTGCTACTCCCAAGTCCTCTGGATGTTCACTCCCTGCCCCCTACCCTTGTTCACATTCCTGTGAAGTCTGTGGGCAGCAAGTGTGGGGCAGCAGCCTTGGCACAGACCTGACCTCTGCAGGGACTTTCTCGTGGAGGGACACCCTTGTTCTTATCGGGATGGGCCAGGTGAGTGCAGGCAGGACCATCAAGGCTCAGCCACTGAGAGGCACTGACTCTCTGACCCAACCTAAGAAGAGCTTCAGCGAAGGGTCTGACCATCGCCTGGATTCACACGGATGCACACACCTCACCCCCTCTCTCCCCACTTGTACCGAAGAGTAACATGACCCAGAGGTATCCCCAGCCAGCCTTTCTTTACCAGCCCTCACCAGCCACCGCTGGATTTGGCTCTTTCCCGTGAAAAATGAGCCCAAAAGCCCTGGAGCCTCCTCAGTGATTTACCAAGAACTCGACTTCCACATGGGCTTTCCAGCTGCAGCCAACCCCAAGAGTCAGAGGGAGGAAGAGAGAAAGTCATAAATGGATAGTAAGATGAGAAACAGATGTTCGGGGAATTCACTGGCGGGGAATTCTCCAACTCGACCCCCTCTCTTCATGAGATTAGAAGGGCTTAGTCCCTGAGATCAGACCCCTGCTCTATCTGCCTTTCACCCCCCAGCCCCCACCACCACACCCTCGTCCCCTACAAACTCCTACTCCATCCCTCCAGGTTCATCCAGGCACCCCACCACATAGATATCTACCTTGTAGGGTCATTTTTTTTTTTTAGTCAAAATAAATGAATGCTAGGTGCTTTGACCACACAAACGTATTAGACATAACCCGTTGCCATTGAGGAGCTCACAGGCTGGTGAGAGAGACAGAGAAATCAATGGGCCTTTCCAAGAAGGTAGGGTTTGTCTTAGGACAGGGGTCAGCACTGAACACCATAGAACATGCAGGAGGCCCTCCCTTGGGGCTCAGGTAATTGCTGGAATGTCAGGGGACACTTGAGCTGAGTTTCAAAGATGTTATTCAATTGAAGGTGAATAGAAATCACTTTGAAAGTATTAACTTAGCAAGCTTCATGACAATCATATATTTATTTATTTAGTGTAACACAATGGTTAAGAGCAACATCTCTGAAGACAGACTGCCTGAGCTTCAAACCCAGATCGGCAACTCATCGTCACATTAGACAAGTTAATGAATCTCTCTGTGCCTCAGTTTCCTAATTTGTAAAGTGAGGATAATGACACTTATCCTATAAGGATTATTATAAGGGATATGTGAAATAATATTTGCAGAACATTTAGAGTAGTATCTGATACATAGTAAGCAATATGTAAGGCTTTTTTTTTAATGAAAAATTCAAAAAATATTTTGTGTCTACTATATATCAGGCAACATCCCAGACTCTCTGGATATTGAAATGAAAGTCATGGTCCCTCTTTTTCAGGAGGTCACAAACAAGTGTGGTAGAATCATCAATGAATTGTGATGCAATATTTTAGGTGGTAAGACAGGTATTGGTCACAGGCATCTCATCTTTTCCATCCTTTGAGATGATTAAACTGAAATCCATGACCCAGCATCAACCCTTCCACCCTCTTATCTCTGACACTGAATTGCCATTTCCTACAGAGTCTACTTCATGATTATCTACTGAACCCCTTTCCCTTTGCTCCTTTCCTGTTGTCATTGCTTACTCTGGTGCCTAATCACTTGTCACAAGGATGACCACTCTCCATACCTCCAAACATCTCCTCGACTCCACCAGGTCAGTTTCCTTCCTTCTTTCTTTCTCTCTTTTTTTTTTTAACAGTTTTATGGAGGCATGATCAATATACCAAAACCCTAGACATTTAATGCACACAATGTGATGGGTTTGGACCTATGCAAACACCTGTGATACCATCACTGTAATCAAGGTCATGACACATCCACTACCTCCCCAAGTTTCCTATGTCCCTTTGCTATCTTCTCTTCCTCCTGCTCTTCTTTCTTTTCATAATAACAACACTAAACAGGACATCTTCCCTCTTAGAAAAATTTTAAGTGCCTAACATCATATTATTAACTATAGGCACTATGTTGTATGGCAAATCTAAACTTATTCATGTTGTAAAACTTTATACTCTCAATAATAATTTTCCATTTCCCCAGCCCTCCTCCCTTAGCAATTTCCATTCTATTTTGCCTTCTTTAAGCTGGACTGTTTGAGATGTAAATAAAATCATGCAGTATGTGTCTTCCTGTGGCCAACTTGTTCCACTTAGTGTGCTTCTAGATCCATCCATATTGTCACAAATGGTAGGCTTTTCTTCCTTTTTAAGACTAATATTTTATTGTAGGTATATACCATATTTTCTTTATCTATTTGTCTTTTCATGGTCGTTTGGATTGTTTCCATAGGTTGGCTATTGTGAGTAATGCCATAATGAACATGGGAGTGCAGATTTCTCGTTGAGATCCTGATGCTAATTCTTTTGGATATATACCTAGGAGGTAGATTGCTGGATCATGTATGTTACAGTTCTATTTTTAAGTTTCTGGGGAAGCTCCATACTGTTTTCCATAGTGGTAGTACCATTACACATTCCCACTAATAGTGTACAAAAGTTCTAATTTCTCCACATCCTTATCAACACTTGCTTTTTTTTTTTTTTTACAATAGCCATCCTAACAGGGTGATTAGTGATATTGTACACCATTTCACATACCTGTTGGTCATTTGCATGTCTTCCTTGGAGAAATGTCTTCACAAGTCCTTTGCTCATTTTTCAATTGTGTTATTTGTGTTTTTGGCTATTGAGTTATAAGAGTTCCTTACATATTTTGGAGATTAGCCCCTTATGAGATACAGAGTTGGCAAATATTTTCTCTCACTACATAGGTTGTCTTTTCACTCTGTTGACCATTTTCTTTGCTGTGTAAAAGCCTTTTGGTTTAATGTAGTCCCACGTGTCTATTTTTGCTTCTGTTGCCTGTGCTTTTGGTGCCATGCCCATGAAACCATTGCTAAGGTCAATGTAATGAGACTCTCTCCTATGGGTTCTTCTAGGTGTTTTAGAGCTACATGTCTTACTTTTAAATCTTGAATCCATGTTGAGTTGATGTCTGTGCATGGTGTGAGATAGGGGTCCATTTTCACTCTCTGACGTGTGGATATGGGGTTCTACCAGCACCATTAGTTAACGAGAGCATCCTTTTCCTACTACATATGCTCGGTACCCTAACTGAAGATCAGTTGACTATATATGCATGACTTCACTTCTGGGCTCTCTCTTTTGTTCACTGGTCTATATTGCCCATCTTGGTGCCAATACCACATGGTTTTAATTACCACGTCTATAGCTTACTGCTGCTAGAATCCTATTTTTGGCACCCAAATGTTTCATAGCATTCCTCAACCTAAAATTTCTTAACAGATTCCCCCATTAGCTATAGAAAAACAAGTAAATTCCTTATGACAGAGCCCTTCGTGACCTAAGTGTTAACCTATCCGCTCACATCTCAACATCCTCAGCCCTTCGACCCAGGCGGCACAGTCTTCCATGAAATCAGTGTGCTCCTTCTGTGGGCACCCCGTATTAAGCACAATTTCTCTTCCCTGTCCATCTGCCACACTCCTACTGCTTTATCGGAGAGCTGACACAGTATCTCCTCTGCAAAAACTTCTCTGACTCCCACTCTGGGTTCCACTTGTTAAAGTCCCTTGCAGTCTGCACCTCTCTACATGATTATGGTGGTTTTGAGGGGTGAGAACATGGCACCCATCTTCCCTACCTGAGCTCTGAAATAAATTTTTTGAAAAGACCAAAAAAATGCAGATGGAAAAATACACAAAACTATCAACCTTTATGACGGATAAAATTGACATAACAATGAGATGCTTATACCTATAGGCAACTGAACAAAGGAGATTCCTAACAATGACCCCCAGAATTTGGCTAACTTATCTTCTAAGGCACAGGCTAAGATGGACTGTGCCAGACTTCTCTAACGGAGAGCCTACAAGAGTAAGATTTACAGCATAGTCTAAAATAATTTCTTATGAGCGAGACTAATTTCTTCTTTCAAAACTTACCACTCAAATATATTACTCCTTGGAGTGAAGCAAGTAAGGGGCAGAGAAGGATCAGAAGTGTTACACTAATGGAGCTCCTTCCGCATTAAAGGAAACACCAGGGGTAGAGAAGAAAAGTGCCTATCTCTTCCCCCCACACACATATACAGTATAACTCTTAAAGATGTTATATGATATTTTCCTTTCATGTCTTTTCACGAGATTAAAAGATATTTGTAGGCAAGAAGAGTGTCTTTTCATCCTATATTTTTATCCTATGTAAGTATAAATCAAATGCTTATACTTGGCACAAAGTAGGTGTTCAACCTGTGTGTTAAATGTTGTTGAAGGGTGAAGGGCCAAAGTGTGTCAGATTCACTTAAAAAGAACTAGCTTCATCAGCGGACTTGGAGGAGAAGAAAAAATAGGGTGACGACTTCACAGAAGAGGAAATATTTGAGCTAGACTTTGGCAAATCAGTAGACTCTTACTACACAAAAAAGCCAAAGGCAACTAGTTGCGTAATCCCAGAGGCATGAGACTGTACAGCAAGTCCTGGATGAAAAAAATCCCACATGAATGTGCTGTAGAATGTGGGACATGAGGCAACAAGGGCTTTAGGTAATTCTCCATCCTGAAATACTCAGTAGAAATACCTAAAAATCTAACAGGCAAAAGAGGGGCTCTCTCCTGGAGTTCAACTTTTTTTCCTTTGAATTTAATTTTGAACATTAGCGCAACAAGGACAATAATTTAAGCTATCAGGAAGCCTCTTCTAGATCTGTCTGCTTATTCTTCCAAATCCAAAAACAACTTGTACTAAGAGTACTAAGAGCCTCCAGGCTCACATCTGGGAAAACCCAGAGTGCTGACGTCACCCCCGCAGCGTGAAGCAACAGGGAGCTGGAGGCCACAAACCTTGGCAGCCAGGGAGTCTCATACTGCAGGTCGAGGTGATGAGAAATGAGAGTCTGAAAAGGCCACCGGTTGCAGGTGGTGTGATTTTTCTATTTAAATGAAAGCCAGGAATATGGGATGATGTTTCCTGTATTTTGATTTTCAGAATTTTTTTTCATGAAATAATTACATGAAAATTTCCAGTGTAAAATCAAGCTTTATTTACTCAGGAAATCTGTAGTTGAACCTAAAATTCGTCAACATGATGGATGTTGATCATGGAGAATATGTCCCAAATTTTGACTGTGGATTACACTGGAGCTTCTCTCTATGATATTTCAATGACTCATGTAATGGCCACCAATGGAACCATCTTGCCAGTCCCTGTTTTCTGAGAACAACACTCCCCACCCATAGGGCTGATAACCATTTGTATCTGCCATGTGATCCTGACCCTTAGCTATGCCCTATTCATCTAGAAATAGGATTTGGACCCACACAGAGCATTTGGGACTTGAGCTGAAAGAGTTAGCTCATCCTTGTATGCGACCTAAATTGTAAAATCTAAACCTGGGAGCTGAGGATCTGCCATCCTTTGCCTGTATGTGGACTGAATAACTGAGTGATGATGAGCAGATAGGAAGGAAATAGGACCACATGTACAGCGAGCAAATTTGGCAAGATACTGAACACAGCAAAGAAGGGGAAAGTAGTAGTCCAGGCTGATACCTTGATTTCTGGCCATAAATATAAGAATAATGGTACTGATAACAGAACAGAAGAGCAGTTAGAAAGGGGATGTAGATATTCAATATAGGTATTACAAAAGTACTGAATGAAATTATGAGAGTTGGTAAGCTCCCCGAAAGGGTGCAATTCCTCAGTGCTAAGCCTCGATTCCTTGAGGCCAACCCAAATTAAGGGTACCCCCCAAAAGAGACTCTAGCAAAGGAGTACCGGAATGAGTTATAGATGTAAGAAAGATGTTCCACTCTAGGAAAATGACATAGTGTCAGATACTCCCTCTCCAATATTTTAATTATACAAATTGAATATTACATTTGAAAACTCCAGTGTAATGGGACAGACTAGAGAATTGTTCTTTTGATTTAGAAACAGTTGCTCATACACACCATTGATGAGAATGTAGACCATTTTGGAAGAAAACCTGGTCATGCACATTAAAATTGTTACATGCATAAATGCTGACCCAGTCAAGTGGAATAGTGAGTTGCCTGCCCAGGCACTCCTCCAAACACTGCCTGCCCTACCCACACAAGAAGCTCCCAGCAGGAAGGTATCTTTCCAACAGCTACATGGTCAGGACAAAGCATTTGACCAATGCTGGATGAGTAAGAGTCCTTACCCTGGGATCTTTACATTGTCAAAGAAAAAGAGATTTGGTCTCTTGCTTTCTGGCTGGATGCATGCCATGTAAACTCTAGAATTTTCACAAGGCCATGTTTTCTATCATATGGAACAGGGCAAACAGTGGAAGCTTGCCTGCAGGCCGGAGGAAGAGAAACAAGAGACGGAGAGGAAGTCCTGATGGTTTTTCAGTCCCTGGTCTGGAACCTTCACAGTTCCAGCTGCCTTCCCTGCAGTCACAAAGGCCCATCAGTCACCTCAAAATCCATAAAATATTTATTTTCCCTAGGAGAGCTCAAGATGTCTCCTATTACTTGCAACTAAATGAGTCTCAACAGTAATTCAATTGTATGGTGATGGATGTTAACCAGACTTATTGTGGTGATTATTTCACAATATATACAAATATAGAATCATCATGTTGTACACCTGAAACTAATATAATCTCATATGTCAATTATACCTAAATTAAAAAAAAAACAGTAATCCCACTTTTGAGAGTTTGGCCTTAGGAAATAGTTACCAGATGTGCATAAAGGTAAATATCACAGCATTGCACGTAATTGTGATAAAATGGTCAACAATTCCAACAAGTAGCAATGTCACTTTGGTAAAATAAAACATAACAGTGGTAGTAGATTAATATTACTAATTAATACTTAAATACTTGCCTAGTGCTCTTTTTTTTTGTACCATGAGTTGGATTTTGTGCTTTATATACAACATCTATTTTAATCTTCATAGCCACCCTAGAAGATAGGTACTATTATTTTAAGATAAGCGTGTAAAGTATTTAGCACATTGCTTTCCATATAGCAGGAGTTCTCGAAAAAAGCAAAAACTAACTGCTATTATTTTACTTTTTACGGATGAGGACGAAATAGAGCTATCTAGGTCATGGCCAAAAATTCCAAAGATGTCATATTAATTAATATCATGTAAGAAAAATGGGATAATAGGGCACTTAACAGGTACCCCTTCCTAACTATTGATCTTGACAGCAAGCATCAGATAGAAAAACCTGTATCAAATATTAGAGCTCATGTTTCTGTTCATGGCATGTAAAAGCTACCCAAAAAAATAGTTACCAAAAATGCTCCACTCAAATTATGAAATTAACTATGTATACATGGCCAACAGACACACAAACATACACAAAATACACTAGCAGCAAACAATGGAAAGTAAACATTTTAAGTGCCATTT
>VMDR010008027.1:0-38049 GCA_007922815.1 Macrotus californicus
TCTCTGAGGGACCATATAGTAAACAGAACAAAAACTGGGAGCTCATTTACAATGGGACCAATTAGCCTCCCATTTAAGTTTTGTAGAAATCTTTATCCTCATATGTCACACTTATGCAAAGCAAACTAAAATCTCTTTGCTTTTGTTATAATTGTTACAGAGCACTTTAAGCTAACTGTGATGAGAGATACTAAGGAGAGGGAAATAATTTTAGTGCAGTGGGCACGTCTATTTTTCCAAAAAATAAAGTTTAGCTGCTTTCTGCAAGATGCTCTTTATAGTTAAAGAATATGGTATAGTCAAAAACACTAAAGTTATTTTTTTTCCTAGGGAGACAAAGGCGAAGCAGGCCCTCCAGGCCCACCTGGCACTGTGAGTAAGGGCAGTGTTTGCTGGTGTGAGCGAGTGTTTGGAATGAAGGGAGGAAAGAGATGGGACCAAACGGTTGCACGTGCCACATGCTCCACAGCGTTCCCAGAATTACATTTTCACAGAAAAGGGCTGCATATAATCTGAAATAACAATTTTATATTTTTTATGGTGTGGCTCGGCTCTTACTTTTTATTAAATTTTGATAACTTTTGCATATCCTTGACCACTGAAAATAAAAAATTTACATGTGGACAAAAATAGTAACAACGCACTCTGAAACGTTTTTGGTTTAAATGGTCCATTAAGGACAATGTTAATAAAAGGACAGATCATTCATAATTTGTTCTAAGCAAGACAATTTTTGTTTTTGCAAATAACATTTTGCTCCTTGTCTTATGCATACTTTCACATAAGTGTAATAAATGTATGTAACTTTTTTTTTTTAAAAAAGAACATTCTCCATGTTATCAAGTTATCTCTGAGGAATTATTTTTAGTGTCTTGTCAGTGTTGTGCTATGATTATTTTAATCATTTTGCCCCAAAGCGTTTCTGAAACAGTGAAAATGTTACCCTTCTCTTGTCTGCGGCTATTCTTGTGCTGTGGTGATGAGTGGTTGTACATGCCATTGTGTGTGAGAGAGTGAGAGTATATGGGAGAGTGTGTGTGAGTGTGTGTGGGGGGGGTGTTGTTTTTCCCGAGGCTACATTTCCAGAAATAGGATTATCGGAGCAATTTATCAAACCTTCTACTAATGCTTTTAATATGTCCATACATACTTATGATTCCATTCTCCATATTTGTGCTCCAGCAACAGTGTTCGAATAACCTTTTTTTACCTTAACCTCATCAACAGATTTTAATAATGTCCAGTAATTTAATTGCAACAAAGGAATTTTAAGAGTGATAATGCAATATTTGACTTGGTCATTTTCCTTGAATTTGAGTAATTTAGAATTGAGTGAACAAGTTCCTTCTTTTTTAATGAGGCCAAAGTGCATTATTTTGCCCCTACCCCTAGGGCCTTAAGGAAATACCCACTTTGAACCATTTAATACAAAAAAAAAAGCAGAAAACCTCTTCCAGTAAAAATTTTGAGTGTTCAGTTACATATTGCTAGAGGAAATGTAAAGGTGTTGTGATAGCCCTCTTTAAAGTAGAATATTCATTTTATGACTTGTATGGGCATTTAGAAATTCCGAACCTAAACCTCAGTGTTCATGTTTTTCTAACTTTACCTCATTGGTAAAGCTTCTGCCAAGCCAGTTGTCGCAAAAGGAAGCAGAGGTTCTTGGTGGAGTTTTTTGCAAGGGGGGCATTATGTAATAGTTGTTTTGTATGTTTTTGGCTTTCCCTCCTTCACCACTAATTCTTTTCTTTCACATTTCATGAAATAATAAAAACGGTATTAGTTTCTTTATCTCTTCTGCTGTACTATACAGCATCAGCCACTCTCATACCTCGCCCGTGATGACGCTGTGTTCTGTGTTGCAGGTTATTGGCCCAGGACTCTTGGGAGAAAAAGGCGAACGGGGGTACCCAGGGTCTCCAGGGTTGAGAGGAGAGCCAGGCCCCAAAGGCAAGTTCCTTTCCTTTCTCTTTCCCCCTTCTCTGTTTCCTCCTTCCCTCCCCCTGCTTTCTCTCATCCTTTCTTTCTCTTTCTCCCATTTTGCTGTGTACTCATTTGCATCTTGAAGATATCTGCATGCCTTGCAGGACTGTGTGGCGACCTAGTCTCATTCAGGCTTGTGTCTCATTGTCACACTGTCTATCCAGGGCCCTTCCCCTGGTGTCTGTGTAGCTTCTGGGGTGTTGCATTTCTACATGTTTAGTCTTCCTTGTTCCCCTTGACAGTGGGTACTCATGAGCACAGAAATATCAACCATAAGTCACAAGTGGGCCAGTCCCAGTTCGTCCAACTCTTTTTCTCTTTTTTAGGTTACCCAGGATTACAAGGCCAGCCAGGCCCCCCAGGTGAGCATCTTTAACTGATTTTTAAAGAATACTTGTAAAACTTCTCTGCGGCTTATATTTTGAACATATTTATCAAGTACATCAGATATTTGCATAAAAGGGCTAACAGTTTTGTTGCACATTTTTCTATAATAGTTATGAAGGCAACATGTGTTCATAGGAAAAGTGTTTATTTTGTAAGGTACAGGTTAGTGTGTGGTTATAAACATGTACTTAATCGGTGGGATTTTTTTCTCTCTTTCATCAAGTCACATGTACTCTCCCTGGCTGTGATCTGTTCCTTAAAATTAATGTGTGGGAAGCATTTGTTAGCATTTACATGGTAAGAAGCCTGCCCACTTAATTTGTTACTTGTCTCAGCAGTCCGCTTTTGGTGATGGTCATTAGTCATTTCACCTTGAACAGACTTAAGAAAATTAGTTTGTGCTGTTGACGTTAAACTTGTGATTATTTAGATGAAATTTTGTTCTGGTTTCAGGCATCTCGATACCTGGGCAGCCTGGTGTTCCTGGCTACCCTGGTGAAAGAGGAGAAAAAGGTGACCAAGGACTTCCAGGGATGTCTCTGCCAGGACCAAGTGGAAGAGATGGACTTCGGGGCCCTCCTGGGCCCCCTGGGCCTCCTGGACAGCCAGGTCACACAAGTAAGTTCCTTCTGGGGCCATTTCACATGGTATCCCATCAAAGACAGGACGCCAGGGCAGAGCTAGCCCAGGTCTTTGAGGGCGCTCCAGAGTTCTCTGTTCAGAGGCTGCTGTGTCCAGTGATTGATGAATTATTTACATCTCACTTAGGTGTCTTTGCAAAATTAGCCATGCTACAGGAAGGAATAGTAAAAAAACATCATAAAACTGGTTTAAAGGAATAAGAAATATGTTCACCAGCTCTGAGTCTCCTGGTATCTAAAGCTGGAAAGCAAACCAGTTGAGTTGTACAGTTTTTACTGAAAATGGCATGTATTCTAGTCTATCTAGAGTCACAAACTCACACTAAGACACACACATGCACACGAAGAAGGGGTTGTGTGGTGACAGACTGCGCAGTCTATGGGGTAACATAATGAAGGACTTTAAATTTGCAAGGTATTTTGCATGGATTTTTCTTACAACAGCCCTTCATCAAAGCTAAGCACAGAACATGGAACTCTTGATTCAGTTAAGGGGGTCCTATGATCCCAAAGTAATACGAATGCAAAATATAAGAAAATGTCAGAGGATTTGAGTTAATAGTGCCAATGGGAATGATTGCATATTTTCAAAGCAGGTCCTACTAATCCCCTGGCGGGGTGGTTGATGGAAGATAGGTTTGTACGCCTTAAGTTCAAGGTGGTTTATTTGCTGAAGTTCAAACATGTCTTTGTGAAAGGGAGTTCTCATAGATGAGGCTCTGTACAGAGGCCAGATAAGGACCAGATGGAACAGTCGGTTCCAGATTTGAAGCCTCACTGCAAATGCTCAGCATGAATTTCCTCTGACATGTTGCTAATAGGAGGAGAGGATGGATTATCTGTGACCTAGGGAGACTTCCTCCCCTTCTCTCATGGGTTAGTGAAACGTGGAGAATATAGATGAAATATTGAAGTCCTACAGGCACTCAATCCAGAGTCACTTTCGCTCTGTGTGTCTGAGAAAAAGTTTTGAGCATCAGAAGGGCCTTTGGTTCACTTATTCACTCAACAAGCACTGGAGGGCCCATGAAGGACCAGGCAGGGCCAGTGACAATCCCCTCAAAACCACCCTGCACTCCTAGCACATGCATTCTATGGGGGGATTTAAACCAAATAAGTAAATTTTGTGGTATGTAGGAGATGATAAATGCAGCATAAAAATAAGCAGAAAAAGATGATACAGAGTTCTAGGGGGTGGGCGGGTTGGTGGGTCATAGGGTTGTAATTTTAAACAGTGATTGGTGAAGGATATGAAGGGGGTTAGGGAGCCATGGGGAAATCTGGGACCTTTTTTCTTTTTTTTTGTAATTGTGCCAGCCCTGAAATATAAACAAATTTCATATAAAGGTATGAAATTTCTACTACTGTTAATTGAGTGGCATGTGCTGGCTGAACACATTATAATATCTAGCCTGCTAATTTTTCTAGGCTGCCCTTTTTTGTCTACGTAAATTAAGTGATTCACAGTCATATCATAGAGCATTCATAGATAATTTATAAATGAGATTTTTATTCAGATTTTCAGTGTATGTTAAAGAGGCTACATCTCAAAACTAATTGCCACCTTGGGACCTGTCAATTGCTCATTAGCCACGCAATGTGGAGAATTCTACTCTTTAATTTTGTGCCTGTGTTCTCGTCCCATGTGGTGGCAGCCGGCCCCGTCACCGTGCCCACAGATACCCTCACTGAGCAGGCCACGTAAATGCCAGGTCTGAACTTCCATTTTAGAACTTCTCAGAAATAACATTACATTCTTGCTTCAGACTTAAAATTGTTTTAAATTGTTTTTGCTGAGGGTAGAAAGTTGCTGTCTTAGCAGGGATGTTAAGGGATTCTGGTTGAGATGAGGCTGTTAGGAGGTGTGTTCTGGAAAAAAAAAAAATGATTTTATGTCAGTCAACATTCATGAGGCTATGTATCCAGAATCAGTGAGTTCATATACCCTAGTCTTGTAGGTCTGGGAATGCCTGTTCTCCGTAGTCAAGGCATTTAGGGACTGCTCTCGGAAGCATAAAAATGGACTCCACTTCACTCAAGATTGATGAGGTCAGTGAGCCAGGTGGGAAAGGAGCCAGCAGGAGCCAGTGGACCTGAGACAGAGTTATTGTCCTATCAGGCTTCCTTAGACCTAAGTTTTACCTAGAGAAGCTCCCAGGAAAACAGAAACAACCAAACCACAAACAAAGTCCCAGCCCTGGCCAGTGGCTTAGTTGGTTAGAGCACCATCCCATGCACCAAAAGGTTGAGGGTTCCCCATTCCCAGTCAGGGTGCATACCTAGGTTGCAAGTTCACTACCAAGTTGGGGTGGGTACGGGAGGCAGTCAATTGATGTTTCTCTCTCACATCAATGTCTGATTTTCTCCATCTGTCTTTCTCTCTCTCAAATCAGTAAACTTATTCTTGGATGAGAATTAAAAAAAAAAAAGCCTCAGAATGCTTTCTTCCTGGACTTTCATTCTTAGACATTTGAAACTAACTTTTTCCTCTGAGCTCTAAACAAAGTCATAAAATAGGGAGGTTTGGGCCTTTTTTTAGGTCTTGTTTGGGAGAGCCACCGCAGAAAGTGGGTGACCGCTGGGCCTCTCTCTTGGTCCTTTCTCTATCCTAATGAGAAGTCAGTGTGGAGGTGAGTAGGGTGGAAGGAGGCAGGAACTCTAGCTCATGAATGTTTGGACTATAGTCAGGATGCAATGCCCTGGTATAAGCTGTAGGTTAAGTTACTCTGTCATTTGTCTTCAAAGATATTGAAGAAGGAAATGTCAGTGATCACAGTGTGCATCTGAACCCACAACAGATTGTGTTAGCCTGACTGCACTTCATTTTCATGCTGCTTCACAGAAGTGATGCTCAGATTTGAATAGGAACAATCACTTAGAGCCATTTCCCCACAGACAATCTGCATCTCTAAAGTAATGATTACTTTACTATAAATTTGCTTATAAAAAATAAGTCCTGGCTGGTATAGCTCAGTGGATTGAATGCGAGGCTGTGAACTAAAGGGTCACCAGTTCGATTCCTAGTTCAGGGCACATGCCTGGGTTGTGGGCCGGGTCCCCAGTTGGGGATGCGTGAGAGGCAACCACACGTTGATGCTTGTCTTCCTCTCTTTCTCCCTCCCACTCTACCTAAAAATAAATAAATAAAATCTTTAAAAAAATAAATAAAAAATAAGAAGTAAACTGGTTCAAGTCTTTGTTTTGACTCCACAGATATATGACAATGGAGAAAGCACTTAACTTTTTTGAGCCTCAGTTTCATAATCTGTAAAATAAGGATGATTGTGTGTACTTTGCAAGATAAAAATGAAATGAAGTGCAGGACAGGGCTAATGAACTAAGTTTTAGAATTGTGAAATAGAAGTCTCAGAAGTGACGGCCTGTAATGGTGAGTAGAGGGCTGAATGCTGTGTGTGCTGGTTACGTTTATACGCAAAGTAAAGCTGGATTTCTAATTCCAAAGAATCTAAAAATAGTTTGGTTTTATAACAGAAATTGAGTTAGAGAGGGTGGAAATACCTAGCTTCAGTTCGATGGGAATGATCCAATAACTTTCAAAATCCATTTCAGATGGAATTGTGGAATGCCAGCCTGGACCCATAGGTGATCGGGGTCCTCCCGGAATTCCAGGGCAGCCAGGATTGGCAGGCGAAGTTGGAGAGAAAGGTAAGAGATTAATGTTTTTAAAATGATGATTGTGCTTGAGCATGTAATATATGTCTGTGTACTTACTGTCTTTGGGTGATGGCGTGTATTACCCCTTTATTTGGGACTCCCCTCTAAGTCCATTCTAGGATGTGTTTCTGTACAACTGCTGGTGTGGTCCTGTTGGGATTTTGAGAGATAGCTGTCACCTGGGAGGCAGTGAGAAGATATGGCCCTGAGGTTAGTTATTGCCGTTTACCCTGTCCATGGCTAACATGATAAACTCTCAGATTGAGGTCTTATTTCGATTTTTCAGTTCAAAGTTTGAGAGTTCCCTTCTCAAAGAAGGCACATCTTTCTTTCAGGCCAAGTCACAAGTGCATAGAATGCTCACCACCCCTCCAGGCCATGTACACATAATCAGTGTGAGCAAACCTGCTGATGGATCAGCTGACTCCACCCAGGGCTCTTAATTTTATCTTTATTCTTTTCAAGTGTTTGCTATAACATCAACACAGGGCACCTCAAATCCTTTCACAGTCTTGGAAACAGAGTGGACGGTCACTGCACTAACAGCCCTATCTTAGACTGTAATAAACAAGGGATACTCTAATATTTTGTCTGTTAGCACCCATAGGGTAGAACAAATAGGAAGCTGCTCCCCAAATCCACCTGATTGCATACCATTTCTGTCTTTAGATTCCCAAGAATTTTTGCTCTTCAAAAGTCTAACATACAAATGCATCATGGATAATGGTTTTAGCTAAATCTTAGAATTTTGATAGCCACACAAGTTACAGAACCTTTGATGGAAGTAGTCTTAGAAGTCATTGGGGCGAGGAGAGGGTGCCACCAATAAGTGTCATTTCAGTGAATGAATCTTTCTAGTTACCAGGTATTTAGTACTTTCTGAGATAGACTGTTACATTTTATGACACAGCCAATGGTCATAAAGTTTTTTGTACTGAGATTTTTGTTTATCTATCTCCTGAATCCTGTTTCTTTCTGTGTCTTCATACTCCTGCTAGAGAGCTGCCAGCCTGCCCAGACTGTGGTGTCAGTACCTCTCCCTGCCCACTTCTGGACTCACAAGGAGACACACACAGAATTCCAGGGCACCCAGAACTGAGCTGGGCTGTTAGCAGACTCCCACTGATGGGCTGCTGCTCTGCCCCTGTGAAGAACACAAAACGAAGCAGGGTACCTTACCCAGAGTTCAGGGACGTGAGGCTGCCTGCATTGGTCCTTTTTCTGCTCCTGACAATGGGCCTGCTGGAGAAGAGCGTGTGGCAGCAGTGCCTGGGGCTCGGAGTGCCCGTTAGGGTCAGGGCTCAATGGTGATGTGGACCAGCCTCTGTGACTTCCAAGCTTGGGCTTCTCCACGTGTACTCTGCTCTAAATTAAACCCAATTTGTACCTCGAAACCAGACATTTTAAGGTTTAGGACACAGGTATATATATATCGAAGACACCCTAAGGCCTTTTAGCTTAATTTGAAAGTCAAGACACAAGATATTAAAATTTCCAAAGAAGGCATTTCCTTCCATTTTTCTGTGCTGTGGTCCCTCTACTTTTCCGTTTCAGTGTCAGGTCAGATACTTGTTCTTGCTTTTGTGGCTTCTTATTCTCAACTTGTTACATGGATTTAAGTCCAGGAATGACAGGCATGTACAGTTTGCCAACAAATACTAAAAAATGATGGGACGTTTTAGAGTGAGACACAATTATAGCCATCAAAACTTTTCAGGCTGATAGGCAAAATTGAGTTCTGGATCACATTTTCCTAATTCATTAAAAGTGCATCAGTAGTTACCTGGAAAGTGTGCCCAGTGACAGAGACACACTACAGATTAACAGTTAGAGGTGTCTGGAGCAGGGGTCAGGTAACTGAGAAAGCACACATTCGTCCCTGACTGGTGTGGCTCAGCTGTTTGAGCATCGTCCTACAAAGTGAAAGATTGCCAGGTTGATTCCTGGTCAGGACACATGCCTGGGTTGCAGGTTCAGTCCCCGGTTGGGGCATGCACAAGAAGCAACTGATCGATGTTTCTCTCTCACACTGATGTTTCTATCCCTCTCTTTCTCCTTCCCCTCCCTTCTCTCTAAAAATAAATAAAAAAAATCTTTTAAAAGTGAAAACACATTTGAATTCATCACTATTGAAAGGACAATCTCCTTTGCCCTTTTCTGTTCTGTCACTGCACTGCAGAGACCTCTGTTCATGTGTTAATACCCGTGTTTCCTTTTTTTAGGTCAAAAAGGAGATAGTTGCCTTGTCTGTGACACAGCAGGACTTCGTGGACCCCCTGGGCCCCAAGGACCACCGGGAGAGACAGGTAAGACCCTAACTGTGAAAGAGACCATGTCTGAATTTGCTTCAATAGGTTTGAATCTTCACAGTGAAATGTATCTTACTCTGTGAGAGACCTAATTTTCTGCATTCAAAACTAAAGCGTGATAATGAGAATGTTATGCCATACTTTCAGGATTTGTCCACATGGTTTAAAATTATCAAGGTGGCCTTTAAATTCAGTGTCATTAAAATGTCCTAGAAATAGATATCCTTAAAAAGGATAGCAACATCTGGTTCACTCAGGTCTGCAAATTTCATCATCTCAAACAAAGTTAACTGGATGTTTTACTTGAAGTGGTCTGGGGAGGGGTGGGGGACTCGTAGCCATCCACCTCAGTGTGACTTGCATGCATTTGGGGTCACTTTTGTCCTTTCTGAGCCCATCTTGAGCATTTTCATTATTACTTTCTTGAGATTCTTCAAACATCATCCATTTTGTGCTTTGCACCTTTATTTTTGTATTTTTAAATCTTGAAAACATTAAAAAGCTTTTGAATTATTAGAAAGTGTGTCATCAATAACATGCTATAATTTTTTTTCTGTCTCTTCTGAAAGGTTTCCCAGGACAGCCAGGGGCCAAGGGTGAAAAAGGTTTACCTGGCAGGGATGGTCTAGAAGGATTGCCCGTAAGTAAGCCTGTCTGAGTTCATTCCTTATTAGAAGTTGCCACCAAGCAAACTCACTAAAGTGTATATTTTTGCACTTGCAATGCAGCTTCCGCCTTTTTGGGAGCTGGTAAAAGTATCTCCTTGTCCAGGAGTCTGGAATTACTCCCTGTGTCCTCCCTCATTCATTCATTCTCCTGAGAATGAGCAGGACTGCTGGAATCCAGAGCCTGCATCTTAACTGCCTTTCTTCCCACCTGGTCAGAATTCAGTTGTCACTTACCTGTGTTCAGGTGCAACCAAATGCTGGTGTGTCACCTCCCCACAGGGTCTCTAGGACGTCTTGAAACAAATGGTGTCACCAAGAGTCACTTCTTAGCAGCTAGACTGTTGAGTTGAATTGTCCTTCTGCACAATCATTGCTTATTATAGCAGATGATCTAAAGGCTTACATTCATGGATAAGTGCAGCACCAACTGTTCCTAGGGAGAGAGGGAGGAATACTGACCTGTTTCTAGGAATTTGAAATATTTTATTTCTTCTTCACCTGCCTATCACCAACTTTTATTGTAAAGATGCTTTTTCATATCTGTAAATGAAATATCTTGATCATAGGGACGTGAAACCTTTCAGTTAATCAAAATACCAGCTTCTTAACTTTTCTACTTCATTTTGAAAGAAGCCACTGAATAGAATAATAATAACCTTAAATATTGAAGAACATTATTTTATTCTATATAATCAGCTCAATATCTCAAGTTTTTAAATCTTAGGACATTGTTCTCATATTTTCTTGGTTCTTATAAGTTCTGTAGGCATTAGCCGGTTTCTGCAATTACTTTCAATCCCTCTTTCCTTTTCGTTTGTCATAAATGGAACCTCAAATCTTTAGCATTATTCTTTTTTTTGTTGTAGCTCTTTAACATTTATATTTTTAAAATATATTACTGGATACTTCTATAAAGGCGGGTCAGGGCAAAAACGAGTTGAAATGGGAACGAAACAGCTGGAATTCGGCATTGATTTTCTCCTTTGAAGTTACATCCTGAGATCCTGCTTTCCAAAACTTCCCTGGGCCTGGGGAGATGAGTTAGAAGTTGCAATTGTTTAAAATACTTCTAAATGGATTAGAAGTTCACATAGCTGGGAGGTCCTGACTGTGGTGGTGATCAAAGATGGAAGAACTTTGAAGGAGGCAAGAAAGGATGCTTTTAACCTCTGGACATAGCCTTTATCTACTTGGCCTTTCTGGAAACTTCCTGCTGCCACTGTGTCTGAATCCCAGTCCAGACACCCATTTCTCCAGCTTCAAATCTAATAAAAATGGATAAAGAGGAAGGAGATGAGAGAGAAGGATGGTTGAGTAGAAGTCATGATAAAGAAGAAAGTAAAGGAAACATACAACAAAAATTTTAATTTCCATCAAGAGCTGCTTTCTCTAGATGGAAAAATGTCTAAAAATTGTTTTATAGGTAAATAACTTAATTGAGAAGATAGTAATTTTCCTTTTATTTGAAGCTCTATCATAGCTACATGGTTTAACTAGCTCAGAAATATGGTTCTCTTATTTTGAATTTGGCTGGAGGATAAAGAGGTATCCAGGAACCTGTGGAGCATAGCAGAAAGTAGTTTAAAATGAAAAAGTGAAGTGCTCTGATTTAGGTAGCAGTTCTGTGACATGTTCTTTTGAAAGCCACGTGTTTGATTTTGGGAAAAAAGGACAGATCACAAGAGTGTGGTTCCTGACCGATGTTGAAGCCCAGGGTGCCTGGGCAGGTCCTGTGGTCGCTGAGAGTAGGTAATTGAAGTGAACTCCTCCCGGCTTTTCCCACAGCGGCAGCCCTGTTAGAAGCAGACCACAGAGTTGTCAGATCTCCCCTGATTTGTGTAGTCAGTGCTAGATTTTCAAGGCAGTATTTGATTCCTCAGTATTTATCTTAGGGGATGTGGATCAAAAGACCTTTGAATTGTTTAGGATTAAAAAGTTCTGTGGCAGAGTAACTGCATAAGATATCATAAGGTCATAAGTCTCCCTATTAAAAAAAAAAAATCTAGATTTCTCCTTTGAATGATAGCGACAAGGTCCTCATTATTAAAATAAGAAATTGTATTTTCTCACCCTGTGCTCACAGTATTAGAAAACTTTATATTTCCAGTCTGTGAATAATCACCATAAAATAACATAATGATGCCTCCTGGTTGAGAAAAATATACATTGGTAATAATTTCTTGCATTAGTATTTATTTTTTGTTGGTGAATATTGCCAGTTCAACATATGCTTCCCCCAGTATCTCCCTAGTTGCAGATGTCACGGACACAAAGACAGAAAGCCTTGGTCCATCCTCAAAGCCCTGAAAGACTAGTATAAAGTCAGATGTGCAAGCAGAAGTTCCTGATAAACAAAGCAATTTTTATAATGCGAATTACATATTACACCATGGAAATACGGGAGAAAGCAGCCTGTACCTATCAGGAAAGGCTTCACTGAGGAGTCTAATTTTAGCTGAGATGTAAAGATGCATCGGAGCTAATATTAACCAAAGGGAAAAAGCTACAGAATACCACAATACCTTTCAATTAAATAGTGAATTTTCCTTTTCCTTCTGCTACACTTTCTGGCAGGTGCCTGGTAGAGATAACATGTTGCCATTCTTGGGACAAGAGCAAATAGGTTGGGCGTCTTCTACCTTTCCCAAGTAGATCTGTGAAGTCCTCTGTTGTAAGGGGCCAGCTCCAGCCAGCTGCATCTGTCCAGGAGAACTTTCTGCCATGATACAAGTGCTCTTTGTCTGGACTGTTCAATTTGGTAACCACTGGTCAGTGGTGGCTACTGTGTCCGTGAAGTGTGACTAAGTAGCTGAAGTCTTATGTTATTTAATTTAAATTTTTAAATAGTACTGGACAGTGCAGACTTGTTGCTGACTCTCCAGGCCTCTGGATGCATGCTAGATGGTGTTGGCTGTTCATCTGAGACAATGTGAGTGTGCCGTGTTTGGTATAGAAAGAGTAGTGGCTCCCATTCCCTAGCTGGCAGTTTCAGCCCTTAGGAAGCAATAAGGGCAGGAAAATAATTCAGCCTTGTTTAGGTTAGTCCCAAACTGACCACTTGTTTGGTTTGAGCAGGCCTCTGGACCTCTGCAAGCCTCGCCTCCACATTTGTGCAATAGGCAATTGTATGAAATTACAGCTAATTCTTCAGTGCTCATGTGGTGTGGGGCTAAAGTACAGGCTTTGCATCCAGAAATTAGCTCTTTCTGATTGTGTTATCTTGGATATGTTACTGAACGTCTTTAAGTATTTGCTCCCTTATCTCTAAACGGTGCTTTTAACATTTCCCCTGCAGAGTTGGGATAAGAATCAGAGATGATATACGCATGATTGGGACACGTAGTAGGCATGTAATGAATAATAGCCATTTCTTAAATCTAAAGATTGCAGGCATTTTGGTGTGTCTTTTGTCTTCCAGCTCTTTCCTTTGAGAAGTACATATTACACATCCGCACTAAGGTGTGCGTATGTGTGTGACTCACATATATCCAAGAACTATCCAAGAGAGGGAGTTTACAAAAAAGATTTCAAATTAAGTAAATTATGCAAGAGTGTAAATTCTGCCAAGTCATCAGGGAGGCTGAAGAGATTTCTTTGTCAGGCCTAAGAGAACAAGTAAGGGACAATTATTTGAAACTTTGGCCATTTTCCTTGTGAACCCCAATTCTCAGAGTGGCTGGAGGTGAAACCATCTGTGGGTGTGGCATTCCTTGAGGATTTAACTACCCAGGGACTTAAATCTAGTATTTGTATCTTGGGAAAGTCAACTCTGTTCTGCTGACTGCTCAGAGTAATTTTAGAGTTGGCCTAGTGCTCACTTCCCAGAGTTTCCTGTCCCTCTGGTACCCTGGAAATCTTTATCTCTTCTGGAATTTCAAGTGGAAGCATAAAAGGAAACCTGTACAATTTCAATCCTGACTAGACTTAGAGAAAACATGGCTCTTCCCAGCTCGTTGACTTCACCATCTGCACCTTGAACCCTTTCTCTGGTTTCTGGGCCCAGGAAGTTACACATTCAGTGCCTTCCAACAGTTGCTAAAATGTTCTTGTGGATGTTTAACGGTTGTAAGGGACCAGAGAGTTATGTAAGAATCATTCTACAAGCTAGGTACCCAGGGCCACACCATTATTTCCCCTGTTCTAGTCCAATCTCTGTTTAGAATAACTAACAAGATTATGTTTTTAAAGTGTTTTTACAAAAGTGAAGTCAGATCAGGCCTTGTCACAGAGCATTTAGATGGCTCTTAGAAAGTGAATGAGGAGAGCTAAACACATTTTCATTTTTCAAGGAGGTGTATTTTCAATCTCATTGCTGACTGTGGGATCATAAAGTTTTCATGGATTTTCGTGGATGAACGTCTTCAGTGGTGTCATAAAGTTTTGTTCTTGTAGGGCCCTCAAGGTACACCAGGGCTGATGGGCCAGCCAGGAGCGAAGGGAGAGCCTGGTGAGATTTACTTCGACGTTCAACTCAAAGGTGACAAAGGAGACCCAGGTTTTCCAGGACAACCTGGTATGCCAGGCAGAGCAGGGGCTCCTGGAAGAGATGGCCATCCAGGTCTGCCCGGCCCCAAAGGCTCCCCGGTATGTGTATTTCCAGTCTTTGAACATGTACTTTACAAATGGGCATGCAAAAAACAAAGAAATGAGTAATTAACTCTTAAATGGGATTGTTATTTTTCACTTAAATGGTAATTATTATAAATGGACTTGTTTCATGGCTCATGGGCAAACTCATGTTTATAAACCTACGCTGATGGTGCTAATGGTGTTGACTTGGCCATTAGATGATAGTGGATCAGTGTCTTCTGATTTATCCGGGGAACTGAAAAGACTTTCTTACATCAGAAGGGTGGTGAAATTTCAAGTTATTGGCGGTCAAGTCATCCTTTAAAAGAAGATACCAGATATAAATAAGTGTCTTCTTATGTAGGATAAGGGAGGGAGTTTGACTGCTCAGCTTAGAGAAGAAACTGCTGGTTTCATGTAGTAACTCCAAGTTGACCTTTGTAGGAGGGTTATGGTAAATAAATGGCATAAACCAGTTAAACCCTGGTACTTATTTACTCCAGAGTGTGGAAAAATGGGGCGGGAAGGGAGTGTTGGTATGTCTGCTGATAGCGTTTCTTTTCCTCTTTTCACATCAGGGTTTAATAGGATTAAAAGGAGACCGTGGTCCCCCAGGAGGGGTTGGCTTTCCCGGCAGTCGTGGTGACATCGGCCCTCCTGGGCCTCCGGGGTATGGACCAATAGGCCCTGTTGGTGACAAAGGACAAGCAGGCCTTCCCGGAAATCCTGGATCCCCAGGCCAGCCAGGTGAGGCCTGAGGACCTCAGGTGCAGCACAAAGATTCACAAGGGTTGTGAGATTCGGGGATGAGGGTTTGGTTTCAGTTCTCCTAGGGGTACTGTGGGAAAGCTTCTTTGGCCTTTTTGTACCTTCGTTTGTATATAAAATGGGCCTGGTACATGTAGGATCTGGCTGAAAAGAATTTAAATAGATTAAGAAAATCAATAAATATATAGCATATACCAGCTAAAGTCATCCTTTTCTGTGGAAGTGATTCCATAATAAGCCCATTATTTTCTCATCTATTTTCTGTGTTTCCCCCATGCATTGTCCATTTTGGCTTCTGGGTATCCCATGCAATGTACTTTCCACATCTCCCTTGATAGGCCCTGCGTGTTGACTAGTTCCAGTGTAGTGTCAACTTCACTATTGATATTTAATTGTATGTTGGTTTCAGTCATTTGCTGGCTGATTTTTTTTTTTTTTTTTATGTGATGGTATGTGCCAAGTGCGGTGCTAAGTGGTGATCAGAGAGTGATAAGCAAGACAGACTTGGCCCTGCCCTCCTGAGCTCACTGTCCAGGCTTTGGCAGAGAACGTGGAGAAAGGATCATCTGAGGCCATCCCACAGGCATTCTCTATTACAGCCTTATTATCAGTGACGAAAGTGCATGCATGAGAGGAAGCCCCAGGCCTGGCACACACTAGGCTCCCAATAAGTCATTAGTTGAATATGATTCAGGGTATAAATGGAACACTCATTTCTTTCTCTAGAAAATCCTGGAATGAGAAGAGCAGAGGCCAGGAATGGCTTAGGTGTAGAGGAGAAAAGGAAGTGTGTGTTCCTAAGACATGTTTTAAAAGCTGTAAAAAATGAATGAAAGGAGTTTAGGTAATTAAAATTGTGTCACTAGTAAATGTTGAAAGACATATTAACTAAGTAGCTGGATAATCAAATATCCAACGAGAACTCTGCAGGGCCTTCTTGCTCACAGATTTGCTAATTCTCTCACCAGTCATATATCTAGGCCAAGTTTTATCAATTCCTGTGCCCATTGGGAACTATTATTTCCTTGTTAAGACATAGTGTAGAGTTCATAAGCACTCCGATGCCAGGAAATATTAGCCAGTCTTTGATGGAAGTCCAAGTTTAGCGTTCTCATGTATCAGTTATTATTATAACTCTCGTTGTTTGTGAGAACCTTGACTATTTAGCACCATGTTATGACTCCACTGATAATTATTCTATGTTTAGCAAGAGATGCCTCTTTTTTGACTCCTTCTGGGGCAGAGAAAGACTGGGTTTGACTCAGAAAGACCTCCAGTCATGGAAAAGAGACCTCTGATCACTTCTCTTCAGCTCTTGATTCCACAATCTGCATATTAAGTGTTCTTTGTACGTGTGGGATCTGAAAGCTTGCAGAGTTATAAAAAGGAATCAGACCTTCTTCTTGGCCAACTGGGGCACATACAGGTGCACCCTGGCAGGATGGAGAAGGGAAGAAGATTCCTGAAGGAGGTGTTGACAGTGCCATTGATCTTTGTCCACATTCTGTAGAGTTTCCTAGCCACCCGAACCCAGTCAGTTTTTGGATTAGCAACCCAACCTTCTTTGATCTGCCAGAACTCTGTTTACTCTGGTGATCATAAAAGCCTCATTCTCAGGGGTAGAACTGATAGCAAATACGTGTTGGGATCAGTTGATAGGCATTTCCCACAATCTATAGCTAAAGAATATGTTGGCTGTTATTGGGAGACCCTACGTTATCTTGAATTCTTAAAAGGTTTGTGAAAAGTCAATGCACGCATCGCTGGAGATGAGCCCTTTGGTCCTTTCTTAACAGCTAAATCCTGCCACCCAGCGGATCTCCTAAGCACGAACATCCCGGGGGCTGGGCTGGCACCTCCTAGCTTGTGCTGATCGAGACAGCACATGACTGTCCAGATGCACAGTTACCACTAATACACAATCGCTGTATAGCATGTTGTGAAGACAATTTGGCACCAGATTAACATAATTTAGGTTGGTCTCAAAGCAACTCAGAATTAGTACTGGCTGAGAAATTGAGAGAGAACAGTAAAAATGTTTTGACTTGAGACAAGACTAATTAAGAGATTACCCAGGGCCACCTCACCTTGTCATAGTAGATTTTTCAGCTTTTCATGACTCTTATTTTGGACCCTTAAGGAATTCTTTCATCAAACCAATCTAGATCACTTTGGACGTAATTTTTGCGGTGAGGGGGAACACTGTGGAGGATTCTAGAAAAGTAGAGGGAGGAGATAAATGTGTCTATCTATACTTTGTGATAGACACAAAATATGCTCAGAGGCTGTGAGGCTGTGCCCTACACTATGTCGCTGACCTTTTTTCCCAGGTCTCAGGGGTGAAGCAGGAAGAGTTGTGCCTTTACCTGGTCCTCCTGGAGCAGATGGACTTCCGGGTTCCCCAGGTTTCCAAGGACCCCAAGGTATGTTTAGAGTTCTATTTCACCTGGAGGTAGAATTGGAACATTCTCAGGTTTTTCTCACACTGACCATTGGTCTTGCCCACAACAGGTGATCGAGGTTTCCCTGGAACCCCAGGAAGGCCTGGCCTCCCAGGAGAGAGGGGTGCTGTTGGCCAGCCGGGGATTGGATTCCCAGGACCTCCAGGCCCCAAAGGTAAACTGGCAGGACAAGCCCAACCATGAGTGGGCCCATGGCTCTGGCCATGGCTTCTGTGGGCCCCACTGGTGGCCTTCATCTCCTGGCTGATCGGCAGCCATGGCTGTGGTCTCTCCATTCATTTTTACTTGAATTTTATGAGGACAAGAGGCAATAAACCTGAACATACTATGCAAGTTAGTGACTGTGTAGTTAAGGGAAGGTTTGCCAGTGAGCTGCATGGTGTGGAGGATGGTGATTTCAGTTACCAAGGCCAGGGTGAAATGGTACCTGCCAGCAGAGTGGTTTGGGTGGCAAAGAGTTGGAGCATTAGGGAACTGGAAGCTTCCCAGGAAGCTGGCGTATGCTACATCTGTTTAAACCCACCCTGAGGGAGTTCCCTGTCATCAGTGAAGGAAAAACACAGCCAGCTGGGGTCTATATCAGACTAGGTTTGGAAGTCAGAGGGAAGGTCAAGGACAGGGTATGCAGGAATGAGGAGGGGGCTTCATTCTCGGGGGCAAAGCCTCTATACTACAGGGTCAACATCCCCATAGGGCACTGACATTTTAGAACCAGTACTTCTTTCTGAAAATCGTAAGGAAGTAAAGAGGACAGTTTCACCCATTTGTGTTCCTTTCTTATTCGACTAGTCCTCCAGGTAGATCCTGATATATGGACTTGCTGTTGAATGTGGTCTAGGACTGTGAAGGCACTCTGAGCGATAATGGGGTGTCTCTTTCCCATTTGGGTAGCTTCCTGACCCCAATTCTATCGGCCACTTGTCCAGTTTAGAGACTTCTCCTATCTCCTGGCTTCTTATCTAGAGGCATGTGTCACATCCACTGTCAAGGTTGCAGGCCTTCGTGTTTGGAGAACAGGAGACAGCAGCCTGTTTCCTCCAGGAGCCATGTGCTACCTACCCGCACACATGGCCACTTCTGTCAGAGCAGAAGGCCCTTGGTGACTCTCCAAGTTCTTGGGGGATAATGAGTAGGCCTTCTGCATGTTCATGATCACCACTGTATTCCATAGGAGAGCCATACCATTGCCACGAGGACAGGTAGAGTTTAGCTGGTAAGTGTCTCGTTAATTAGAGGCCCTTTGCCCACATCTAATGAAGCTGGTTGGAGATGCAGATGCTGGTGGGTGGTTAGGTCCACCCTCTGTCAAGGTCTCTCAGCACAGCAGCCCTGTAGCAGGTCTGATCCAGGTTTGTGCTTCTGCAAACTTACAAATAACTGCGTGTCATGGACCTTGACATCCCACTGGGAGAGTGTAAAGCAGAGTCTCTTAGATTTTACTGCACAGCTATCAGAAAGCCCATCAGAACCTTCAGATTGGGACCTAGTGTCTAAATGTCACCACGTGCCTCCAGTGTGGTGCAGCTTTATTTGAGAAACAACGGTCTAAGGCTGTGCTTAAACTTCAGCATGTCCATGAGTCATGAGGGGTCTTGTGAAAGTGGAGATCAGTTTCCACAGATCTGGGCTGGATTTCTAGCAGGGCGACAGTGATGTTGCTGACCCATGGCCACACTTGGAGTAGCAAGAGTCTAAAATGCCATTCTCGGTTTGCAAATGCCAGGGAGTTTTGTGTTTTTGGTGGAGAGTAGAACAAGAAAAAGAATTTCAGAAGTGAGTAGAAGAAGAGAACAGGATGGGGATTGGTGTGAGAGACAAAGAGGAGGGGGCTGTAGGCACTGAGAGTGGTCCATGGCCCGTGAGCTGCCCCAGGTCGCACTGGTGGCACTGCTGTGACCAGGATGGTCTCATCTTCCTCCTAGAACCACCTCAATAGGGCTTCCTTGTTGTTGGCCATCTCAAATCAGTTCAGTCACTTTTGAGCAAGTGTAAAAGAAGTGAAAAAGTTGGGAAATAGCATTATTACATTATTATTTTGTTTCTTTAAAATAGGTGTTGATGGCATACCTGGAGATGTGGGACTTCCTGGGAATCCAGGTCGCCCGGGATCTAATGGCTTACCTGGCAACCCAGGTTTGCCTGGCCAAAAGGTGGGTGTTGAGTATTTTCTAGATTTCTGTGCCCTCCATCCTTTGTGATTAATTGGACACATAAAATGTGGATTAGTGATCTCACAGGATACGTGGGATCAGCATATTCTCTTTTTTAATGAAATAGCATAGAATAGAAAATACCAAAGAACATAGTACATGGTAGGAAATGGTTTGGGGAGAATTATTTGTTTCAGCTTTATTAGTATGTTCTTGCTTGTATCTATACTAGATCTCAAAGTATAGTGTCTGTCTTATTTTGAGTGGCAGAAGAAAGCTGTTTAAAAGCCATTGTCCTATAAGATGTACTAGCCCCCCATGAGGGTGTAGCATAGGGTTTCTCAGCCTTTGCGCTATTGACTGGCTGGTCCAGTGATTCTTTGTGGTGGGGGCTGCCTGGAATACTTGGGGTCTTTAGCTGGCTCCTCTGTGACCTCTAACCCCAGGTACTGAAGGAGCACACCACACATACCCCCAGTTGTGACCACAAAAAATATCTCTGGACACTACCAAATGTCATCGGAGTGGGGAGGGGAGCAAAACGGCCCTGGTTGGGAGTCCCTGGGCTTGTGTGACTTCAGGACTCTCCTTGCTCTCAAACTTCCTTCTGACCACTTGCTGATAGTTGAAATTCTGCTCAGGAAGTATAGGTGACTATTGG
Organism: Macrotus californicus; assembly: GCA_007922815.1. Lineage (NCBI taxonomy): Eukaryota > Metazoa > Chordata > Mammalia > Chiroptera > Phyllostomidae > Macrotus > Macrotus californicus. Next base: position 20,274 of record VMDR010008027.1, read on the forward strand.
TTAGAGCCTTTCCTAATCTGATATAAAGAAGGCAAGTGAAATTGCCAGAAGACATCAGTCCTAAAAGGGAGAAAGGGCCAAGGGCAATCCCTTGCCAACCTAGAACTAGGCTGGCCTGTTTCCTTTCTGTTGGGGAGGGCGGGTAAAGCTGTGGGGGTCTTGCAGGTGTACGCAGAGGCAGCTGTGCCTCAGTGACCCTGGAGAAGCTCCTTCCTGGGAAACACCTAACTTCATGGTGTCCCTGCTCCGGGTGGCTAAGACATAATAGAAGCTTTCGGAAATCTGTCTTTATATAACACTCCTAAACTGCAGTTGATTTGAAAAATTAGTCAGCAGTGGTGGCAGGTGGATCACCTTAAACATGTGAGACTCGTGCATCAGTAAATGCCAAATGGACTTGGAATTAAAGATTTGGTTCATGACTTAAAATATTGTGCTTCCTCAAAAATCTCTTTCATTGAGTTTCTGCTGTTTTGCAAATTTCCTGCTGGGATGTGTAGAGAAGTCACCAGTGCCCTCTCCTGTCCAAAGAGTACTCATCTGGAAGTTGTCACCTACAGTGGACACCAGAGGGACACTGTGATGGACATAATGTCCTCCTGCTGCTTCATATGGCCAATGTCAGCGCCTATTTTAGAGCTATTTTGAAAGCACTCTCAGACCCTGAAGATACTTTCTTTATTTTTAATTATCTGTATTTGTCAAAGTCCTTTGACTCCTGAAATAGTTTTAAATGCTTAATTTGATGTGAAAGCCTTCAGTGAAGCAAATCCTACATAAATGGTGTCCTGTTCGAGTCCTGGAACTTTTCCACTTCTTAAGAAAACATCATTTAGCTGGCCACCCATCCCATTTGGTGTTTTGTCCATTATTTAGAGTTAGCTCTCACAGACACATGGCGGCAGAGTCTGGGGTCCAGGAGACCTGGGTGGAAATCCTGCCTTTGTGACTCTGGATAAGCCATTCAACTGTGGGGAGCCTTGACTCTCCTCCTTTGTAAAATTAAAATAATAAAAATTGCCTACCTTTTCAGCTAGTAGTGAGATTGAAAGGGAATAGTAGGTGTGAGGAAGCTTTGCAAACTGAAGAGGATTGGACAGATGTTAGTAAATGCATCACAATATCAGTTAACAGTCTGCACTTAAGCTCTTCTCTTGGTTTGATAAAATGGTGGGCTTTGCTGGTCAACTTACTTCTCTGTGCTTTGGGGACTTCCAGGGAGAGCCTGGAATTGGTCTGCCAGGACCCAAAGGATTGCCAGGTGTCCCAGGCATTCCCGGCACACCTGGGGAGAAGGGAAGCATCGGGGGACCAGGCATTCCTGGAGAGCATGGAGCAATTGGGCCCCCTGGCCTTCAGGGAAGCAGAGGTAACTTCTTACAAATAAATCTAGATGGTGGCAAAGACAGGGTCTTTTTATTTTGTGTCCCCAGAGCACCTGTTAGGTTCTCAGTAAGTATTTGGTGAATGATGAAAATCCTAGAAGGCCTAGAGCATGTGGTTTTTTGTTGTTGCAGCTTATTGTGTAAGTAGGTAGCATGTGCTGTGAGACCTGCTGTGGTCCCCATGCAGTTTATTCACAATTTCTTCCCTATCCAGGTGACCCAGGACCTCCTGGATTGCAAGGTCCCAAAGGATCCCCGGGAGTTCCTGGAATAGGTCCGCCTGGAGTGATGGGCCCCCCTGGAAGACCGGGACCACCAGGGTCATCAGGTGACATGACATTCTTGCAGAATAATTTCTTCTCTAAATCATATTTATAACGAGATAGGAGCTGATGCTGGAGTCTCCATGAAGGGGAGATTAGCAGAATCTGTGACTAAAAATGGAAAAAGTAAATTGTTTTGTGGAAATCAGTTTGTTTGCTTAAATGTAGTTGTATGTGTCTTCCTTTTCCTCCCACTGGGCTTGGTTTACATGCCAGTCCCCTTTATTGTATAGTCAATAATGTTTTCGATTTCAAAATGTTGTGTATGTCTTATCTTTCCACAGGAGGGTTAATGAGTTGTGGATGACTTAAATTGGGAAGCTTCATTTGCCTTTAACTGTTTGAGTCCCGGGGGTATTGTCAGCAGCACAATCGCGCTGCTTGGGACTCAAACAGTTAATAATCATTCTAGAATTAAGACGGTGATGGTGGTATCTGGCAAGACAATCAATGAAAAGCAGCTGAAGAGCAGCTACTCTTAGTTCTGCATACTGCTAAGAGGCTGGGTGGAGAGCGTGGTAGTTACTGACTACCGCTGGCAGAGAAGAGGGACTTTGTCTTGGGACATTGTTTATGCATTGACTGCCTCAGTAGCCCCAAACACCACTATCTGGGAAGGTGACAGCTGTCTCAACCCCCCAGTGTGGGCAGGTTCACATACTTTCTGCAGAAAGTAATAGTTAAAGCCAGTAAAAGGCACTGCAGACCACTCTAAATTCTGCTAATGGTTTATTTTGCTCTTCACCCACTTTCAGGCCCTCCTGGAGTGAAAGGAGAGAAAGGCTTCCCCGGATTCCCAGGCCTGGACATGCCAGGCCCCAAAGGAGATAAAGGGAGTCCAGGGCTCCCTGGCCTAAAGGGACAGTTAGGGCTTCCTGGTCCTCCTGGACAGCAGGGGGCACCAGGACTTCCTGGGTTTCAAGGTAAATGATTTGTGAACTCCTGCTGAGGTGAGACCTTACCTTGTCTTGTTCATGACCCATAGTATCTGCCATCAGTGTTCACAGTCCTTCCATCTGGCCATAGGTCTCAAGGGAGAGATGGGTGTCATGGGGACCCCTGGGCAGCCCGGCTCTCCAGGACCAGCGGGCCTGCCAGGATTGCCGGGTGAAAAAGGTAGGGATCTGGTTAACTCCAGAAAAGCCTGTCTTATGTCTATGTCTTAGTGCCTTTTGGAAAATTCTTGAATATTTTTAGATCACATTTCATTTCAAGAGGCAAAGGAAAGAAGTTAAGATCAAACGAAGATCTGGAAGATTTCTCTTCCAATAGGAATTCGTGGTGCACAGTGTGTGTGCAGTTGAAGGCCATGTTCTGCCAACCAATCAGAGAGAAGATAGGTTTCAGGTTGTCCTTATTGGCACAATTGAGATTCCTTTCTTTTTTCTTTTTCTTTTTTTGAGAAATGGTGGAATCTTTAGTCATGCAAGGTCACAGGAATGGAATCCTTAGAATTAAATGAACAAATTGGGCAAATTTATAAGTCTTAATCTTTATTTCTTATCATTTAAAATAAATCCAAAATAATTTTTTTTAAAAAAGAAATTGACTTTGAATGTGAGACGTGAAAATGGTGATTTGTTTATTAGTAGGACAGTAAATTCCCATTCTATTATTTTGTATAGAATTGAGAGGCACCATGAACAGGAGTGATAAAGGTATTTAAGTAGAGGAAATCTAAGTTATTTAAACTAATAAGCAAATTCACACATATTACAATTGTTAGCAAGTAATTCTAAAAAATGGATTTATTGTTCATTTACCTGGAGTCAGATTCTTCTAGGTAACTCATTTACCATTTAATGCAATTTTTGGACAGTGTATTCTTTATACTTTCTTTATCAGTTGTTTCTACTAGCCAGAAAGAATGCCACACTTTGTCAGTTCCTCTGAGACATTTGGCCACATCACACTATGTACCTTCTCTTTCCTCTATAGGAGACCATGGCTTCCCAGGCTCTTCAGGACCCAGGGGAGACCCTGGCTTCAAGGGGGAGAAAGGAGATATCGGTCTCCCTGGCAAGCCTGGGTCCATGGATGAAGCGTACATGGGCAGCATGAAGGGTCAGAAGGGAGAGCAAGGAGAAAAAGGTAACTTGGAAGAAGGTTTTAACACTGGAGATAGAACGACTTGCCTAATCAGTTGTTTGGTTCTCCACACAAAATATCAAACCAACCTGTTTCTGCTACATTGCCCTATTTTAAGTAGGCATGGGTCATCATTATTTGTGTGTATGTGTATGTAGGACAAGTTGGACCAAGTGGTGATAAAGGAGCTCGAGGAGACCCTGGAACTCCAGGAGTACCCGGAAAAGACGGCCAAGCAGGGCAACCTGGCCAGCCAGGTATGAAGTTGAGGTCAAGTTCACCATCATGACAGGAGCTCATGCTGAGAAAATGTTAACAAGCATATTTCATAGATATCAACCTGTTTGGTTTTTCACTTTGTTATTCTAGGACCTAAAGGTGATCCAGGCCTAAGCGGAACTCCAGGTGCTCCAGGACTTCCTGGACCAAAAGGGTCAGTTGGTGGAATGGGCATGCCAGGTATGTTGGATTTAGAAAAGAAGTCTTTTCTCTGGCACATGTACGTGCATTGCTGTGGGACAAGTCTGCAGGATGAGATCCACTGCACTGAGGACATAATCCAGGCAGATGTGTCTTTTACACAAGTGTACATCTTCAATTTTGTATGGGCTCTTGCTTAGGGATGGATGGCATTTGGCTGACACTATGACCATTGCTAAAAAACAAAAATCATAGTTGAATAGCAAAACATGGACTATACACCATCAACTTTCAGTTATCTCTAAGTGATTATCCAGCTGGCTCTTATCTCCCCAGGAGATGTTTATAGTTTTTATTCGGTTTCATCAGCACAAGAAGCTAATGCATCTAAAGTCTTTTGATATTATTAGCTCAGCAGGATTCTTTGGGCCCCTCTGCCCCAATCTCCTGAACTGGCCTCAGTACTTGGCCATTAGCATTTGCTCCATTCACACCAACCAGACAGGAGACACGTGCGAGAAGGCAGAGAGCTCTGGACTCTGGACTGGCATGGGGGCTAAGGCTTCTCAGAGCTCACCTAGGGAAGAGGAAGTCAAGGCAAGAGGCGTCCAGGTTGCTGGTTACACTTACTGTAAATAGGTTTGGCTACTCACATACATTACAGAACCAAGTACACATGTGCTCTTTATGGCCTGCCTCATGCCCCTCTGCTTAGTTTGGATAATGAGAGCTGATTGTAGAATATAGAACATAAGAACCATTTCTTTTGTTGTTGTGAAAGTAAGTATGCTAAGCAGTTAATGTATTTTCTCTCTTTACTAAATGATTATCTTTGAAAGATAGGAGAGAGGTTTTTTCATGTGGCTTCAATGAGATTTGTGTGATGGACCTCTGCCAGGATGACTTAAAGATGAATAAATGAAGGGATACGTGTTCTTTTACCTTATTCTTGGCTGGCTACCAGCATGCTTTTTTATTTTTAGATTTTATTTATTTATTTTTAGAGAGAGGGGAAGGGAGGGAGAAAGAGAGGAAGAGAAACATCGAACTCACAACCCAGGCATGTGCCCTGACTGAGAATTGAACTGGCAACCTTTGGGTCTTTGGGATGACGCCCAACCAAGTCACACCAGTAGGGAGAGGTGCTTTTTTATTTTTAATATTAGCACCTGCTTGTCACACATTTAATTGTTTCAATTGTTTGCGTTTTTAGGAGTACCTGGAGAAAAAGGTGTGCCTGGAATCCCTGGCTCTCAGGGGCTTCCTGGCTCCCCTGGAGAGAAAGGAACCAAAGGAGAGAAAGGGCAGGCAGGCCTACCTGGCATCGGAATTCCGGGACTGCCTGGGGCAAAGGTAACAGCACACTGCATGGAATTCTCCCCTTCCATCCATCTAAGAGGAAATCCTTCACGAGAAAGTTTTAGGAAGTATCTCAGCACATTAAATGAATCATAACATAGAATAATTTCCCTCGATTTATTATAAGTTGCCTTTCCTCTCCACTTTTACTCACAACGCCATCCCAAGGGAAAATCTGAAAACTTGTTGAGAGGCTAGGGCACCAAGTTGTCCCTGGAGAAGAAAAAAGAGGGGAGGGTGAAGAGGAACATACAGAGTAGACACAGACAATTAGCTCTCTTGCCCTGGGTTTCCAGTTTTCCCTCTTTTCAGAGATGGACTTTGATTCTGTGGTTAGAAAGCTGGAAATGAACCCTGCAATGCAATATTTATTGCACCAAAATGTATAGGATTATTCAGAAAGCATCTACAGACACATGTTCAAGGACAGATGTGAAACTAATGGGCCTGATTTTTACTTCCAGGGAGATCAAGGAATAGCAGGGTCCCCAGGAAGTCCTGGAGAGAAAGGAGAAAAAGGAAGCAGTGGGCTCCCAGGCATGCCCGGGTCTCCGGGCCCCAAAGGGTCACCAGGAAGTGTTGGCTATCCAGGTAGGTGGGCTGGAGCCTTCCCCTGAGCTTGGGGTTCAAAACTGACAAAGAAAAACTCAAAGTCATGGGCCTTCTGGTATTTGTGTTTTTCTTTAGGAAGCCCTGGGTTGCCTGGAGAAAAAGGTGACAGAGGGCCCCCAGGATTGGATGGCATTCCTGGCATCAAAGGAGAACCAGGTAGAGACTGCTTTTTAGAACAGACTGGGGCTCATGGAAAATCAGCCAAGGTGATAGCTAAGGATATGGGACATCAAATCCCTCCTGGGAGCTACCCTCACAAATAGTGAGTAGTGGGTCCAGCATGTCGCTGGGTGACCTCTAGATGATCAGAGGTCAGCTGGGCTCACCCCTTCACTTTTCAGATGAATAAACGGAGCCTGTGAGGGTCTTACAGGGCCTTTTCAAGGTCTGGCAACCAGTTAGAAACTAGAACCAAAGTCTCTGAAATGGTTTTATAGCTAATTCCAATTGGTTCTAGAAGTAGTTTTACATAGGTTGGCAGGAGAGTTTGATGTACTTTCTCTCCACTCTCACCAGAATTTTGGGATCAGAGAGCAGTAATGTTGTTAGCAGTGTGGAAGGATGTCAGGAGGAAACTCGGGAACACCAGATGTGCATGGGAATGTAGCATTGTTCATGCAGACCAGGGTGCTATGAGAGGTTCCATGCCTAACTGACATGACCTTTCTCTTTGAGGTCTTCCTGGGCAGCCTGGCCCGACGGGCCCTGCCGGCCAGAAAGGGGAACCCGGCAGTGATGGAATTCCAGGGTCGGCAGGAGAGAAGGGTGAACCAGGTATGTCCAGCTGCCATTCCCTTTCGGAATGGGACTGTTCTCTGGAGTAAACAATCTCCTAGAGGCTTACAGAGTACCAAGTGCCCAGAACTGGGTATAAAGGGACACCTATGCTTCGTTCTTATAGCCGTTTAAACACCAGTGTGGACAAGTGGAGCAGGCTTGGATGAGAAAAGGAGAAAGGGGGAAGGCGGCTATTTATTTATTTCAAAAACACTTACGGAAATCTATCCTTGAAACTGCGTGAGCTCTCGGTGGTGAGAGAAGCAGACACACACAAAAAGCCCAGACCATGGCCTTCTCTGCCTGGTATTTTCCTCTTTAGGAAAGTGGTCCTGGGAATATTTGCTGTTTCCTGAACCTGCTTCTGTCACTGATGGCGGGGTGATGGGGGTAGGGGCGGGTTGCAACTTGGGCAGAAGTGCTAGTTGCAAGTTTGGAGGATAACAATTGCATGCATACTTGTATGTAGCTAGAAGGTACCCCGGGTCAGGGGGATGGGAGGAGGGAGATACCATGGGGGAGGCTGTCAGTGACGTTTATTACCGTTAGCATTGACCTCTTTTTTAAGATCATTTTTTCATTCTGTACACTGTATGTTTATATTATGTACATTCATTTGCTTATAAAAAGAATTCTTTAAAAATGCCTCCACAGCTTCTTCCCCCCATTGTAATTTTCCCTGAAGCCTGTTACTCTGGTGGGCTACCTGGTGTCTGCTTCCCCAAGTGTCTCTGGCTCTCCCTGCCTCCCTCAAGAATAGCTATTAGTTGGACGGTCATCTGAAAAAAGCCAATTTGTGAGTCTCCACAAAGTTGTAGGAAATAAGTTCTCATTTGTACAGATTGTTTCTGCTAAATGCCATAATGGTTCTGAGCTGAAAGGTACTTAGGAAAAAAGTACTAAATTGTATGTATCCAGTCAAGGGTATCTTAGGACAACTATAAGAATGTAATTTTACTCCCAAGGTACAATTAACTAATTTTTTTGTTTTACAAATGGCATAGGGTATTGGTACAAAGAGTTAGCACTGCTTTGTACTGTACCTGCAGACCAACTGTTTTAGAAAAGACGAACACTGCTTCTCACCCTCATGTTACAGGTGTACCCGCAAGAGGATTCCCAGGGTTTCCAGGGTCCAAAGGAGAGAAAGGTAACATTTGCTAAATGTGTTCTTCCTTTTCAACTGCCCTGTGATGCACATAGTACCTGCAGAGCGGGGTGAGCACTTTCAATGAAGCAGTTGGACATGGACGATAGATACTGGGTTTGGGACAGTCTAACTGACATGTTCTACTGGCCCGTGACAAACCACCGCACAGTGCATGGTTGGGGTTCATGGCCTTGTGAAACAGCAGGGAGAGAGTCATAGGGACGGGCTCTCCAGTAATTTTAGGCAATGACTCTATTTCCTTTTTTCTAATCTCCTTGAAATAATCCTAGAAACTTTGTATTTTGTTGGGAAGTTCTGGGTAATATGTTTATAACTAAACACACAGGGTTTTTTTCCTAAAAGCTCTTACTTAAAAAAAATATTTTAAGACAGTTTTATTACCATTGATATACAATAAAGTGCACATATTTGAAGTGTATGATTTGACATCTTGATATATGTATACACTCATGAAAGTATCATCCCATTCAATATAGTTAACATACTTTCACCCCAAAAGTTTCTTGTGCTGCTTTGTTATCCCCCCTCCTGCTTCTTCCTGCTCCCAACCAACCATTGATCTGCTTTTGGGCACTATAGCTTGTGTTTTCTAGGATTTTACATAAATAGAATAGTATTTTACTTTTTAGTCTGATTTCTTTCACACAGAATAATTAGTTTGCAATTCACCTGTGTTGTTGTTTGTATCAATAGTTCTATTTTTTTTCTTATTGAATGGTGTTCTATGGTGAGGATATAATGTGGTTTGTTTATCCATTTCCCTATTGGTGGAACAAGCCTTTAATTTTAGCAGTGCTATTGCTTCCAGGCTTATCTAAGCATATACTCAAGTGCCTTTGCCATAGAACACTTCATTTAACACGTATAAAGAATGATAGTCAGGATTGACAAAGAAGGCTAAAAGAATATACTTCCACCCAACTGGCATTACAAGACATGCTAAAGGGACAGCTTTAAGAAGATGAAGAAAAAGAATGAGAGAGAGAGGAACACAGGTACAAAGGGGGAAAATGGCAATGAATAAGCACCTATCAATAATAACCTTAAATGAAAATGGATTAAATGCCCAATAAAAAACATGTGGTAGCTGAAAGGATAAGAAAACATGACCCACACATATGCTGCCTCCAAGAGACCCACCTCAGAACAGAAGACCTACACAGGCTGAAAGTGAAGGGCTGGAAACAAATATTCCAAGCAAACGGACAGGAAAAAAAAGCTGGGGTAGCAATACTGATATCAGACAAAATGGACTTCAAAACAAAGGCCATAAAAAGAGACACAGAACGACATTTTATAATATTCTAGGGAAGAATCCATCAAGACGACATAAACATTGTAAACATATGCACCCAACATAGGAGCACCCAAATATATAAGGAAAATCTTGGAGAACTTCAAGAAAGATACAGACAGCAACACACTTATACTAGGGGATTTTAACACCCCACTGTCAACAATGGATAGATCTTCCAAACAAAATATCAATAAGGATATTGTGGATCTGAATGATATACTAGATCAATGGACTTAATTGTTACATATAGAGCCTTTCATCCCAAAGAAGCAAAAAACACATTCTTTTCAAATGCACATGGAACATTTTCAAAGATAGACCACATGATAGGTCACAAAACAAGCCTCAACAAACTCAAGCAAATTGAAATCATATCAAGCTTTCTTTCAGACCACAAGGGCTTAAAACTAGAAACCACCCTCAAGGAAAAAAACTCAAAAACACTCAAACTCATGGAGAATGAATACCATGCTATTAAACAATGAATGGGTTAAGAACGAGATCAAGGAAGAAATCAAAAAATGTCTGGAAACAAATGAAAATGAATATACAACGGTCCAAAATCTATGGGACACAGCAAAGGCAGTCCTGAGAGGGAAGTTCGTAGCAATACAGGCCTACCTAAAAAAGATAGAAACATTTCAAATAAACAGCCTAACCCAACTCCTACAAGAACTAGAGGAGCAACAACAAAGACAGCATAGAGCAAGTAGAAGGAAGGAAATAATCAAGATCAGAGCAGAGTTAAATGACATAGAGACTAAAATAACAATTCAAAGGATCAATAAATCCAGGAGCAGTTTCTTTGAAAAGATAAAAAATCAACAAGCCTTGAACCAGACTCATCCAGAAAAAAAAGAGAGAGGACCCAAACACATAAAATCAGAAATGAAAGAGAAGAAATTACAACTGATATCAGAGAAATACAAAGGTTTATAAGAAATTACTATGAACAACTATATACCAAGAAATTTGAAAATCTGAGTGAAATGGAAAAATTTCTAGAAACATACAATCTTCCAAAACTGAATCAAGAAGAAGCAGAAAGCCTGAACAGACCAATAACAGCTAGTGAAATTGAAACAGTAATCAAAAAACTCCCATCACAGAAAAGCCCTGGACAGGATGGTTTCACAGGAGAATTTTACAAAACATTTAAGGAAGAACTAACCTCTATCCTTCTCAAACTATTCCAAAAAATCCAAGAAGAGGGAAGACTACCAAACTCTTTTTATGAGGCCAGCATTATCCTAATCCCAAAACTAGATAAAGACACAACAAAGAAAGAAAACTAAAGGCCAGTATTGCTGATGGACATAGACTCTAAGATCTTCAACAAGAAGATTGATTGGCAAATCACATCCAGCAATACATTAAAAAGATCATACACCATGATCAAGTGGGATTCATCCCAGGGATGCAAGGATGGTATAATATTCTCAAGTCAGTAAACATAATACATTACATAAACAAAAGGAAAGACAAAAATCACATGATCATTATCAATAGATGAGGAAAAAGCATTTGATAAGGTACAGTATAAATTTATGATAAAACCACTCAGCAAAGTGGGAATAGAGGGAGTATACCTCAACATAATAAAGGCCATAGATGAGAGACCTACAGCCAACATCATACTCAACAGTCACAAACTAAAAGCTTTCCCTCTAAGATCAGGAACAAGACAAGGGTGTCCGCTTTCACCACTTCTATTCAACATAGTATTGGAAGTTCTAGCCACAGCAATCAGACAAGAAACAGAAATAAAAGGCATCCAAACTGGAAAAGAGGAAGCAAAACTGTCATTGTTTACAGATGACATGATAGTGTACATAGAAAGCCTCCGAAAAAACTACTCCACCAAAAAAATGACTTGAGCTAATAAGGGACTTTGGCAAAACAGCGGGATACAAAGTCAACATTCAGAAATCTAAGGCAATTTTGTACACCAACAATGAAATATCAGAAACAGAAATTAGGAAAAAAATCCCATTTGCTATAGCAACAAGAAAAATAAAGAATGTAGGAATAAACCTAACCAAGGAGGTAAAAGACCTGTACTCAGAAAACTACACAATACTGAAGAAAGAAATTAAGGAAGACACAAATAAAAAAAGCATATACCATGTGTGGACTGGAAGAATTAACATCATTAAAATGTCCATACTAACCAGAGCAATTTAGAGATTCAACACAATCCCTACTGAAATACCAATGATGTATTTCACAGATACAGAACAAACGTTTCAAAAATTTATATGGAACCATAAATGAAAAGGCTCATCAATTTTGAGAAAGAACAAAGGACGGATCACAATACCTGATATCAAACTGTATTACAAGGCCATTGTAATCAAAACAGTCTGGTACTGGCATAAGAACAGACACATAGATCAGTGGAACAGAACAGAGAACCCAGAAATAAACCCATGTCTCTATGGTCAATCAGTATTTGACAAAGGGAGCAGGAGCATAAAATGGAGTAAAAATAACCTCTTCAACAAATGGTGTTAGGAGATCTGGACAGGTACATGCAAAAAAGTGAAACTTGACCACTAACTTACATCATACACAAAAATAAATTCAAGGTGGATAAGAGACTTAAATATAAGTCACGACACCATGGAAATCCTAGAGGAGAACATAGGCAGGAAAATTTCATATATTCCATGCAGCAATATTTTCACTGATATGTCTCCTAGAGCAAGGGATATAAAGGAGAGAAAAACAAGTGGGACTACATCAAATTATAAGGCTTCTGCCCAGCTAAAGAAAATATCAGCAAAATGAAAAGGAAATCAACAGTATGGGGAAATATGTTTGTCAATGATACCTCAGACAAGGGTTTGATCTCCAGAATATATAAAGAACTCACACAACTCCACTCCAGGAAGACAAACAACCCAGTTAAAAAATGGGCAAAGAACCTGAACAGACACTTCTCCAAGGAGGACATACAGAGGGCCCAGAGACATATGAAAGGATGCTCAACATCACTAGCCATCAGAGACATGCAAATTAAAACCACAATAATATACCACTTCACACCGGTAAGAACTGCCATCATAACCAAATCAACAAACAACAAGTGCTGTTGAGGTTGTAGAGAAAAGGGAACCCTAGTACACTGTTGGTGTGAACGCAGACTGGTGCATCTACTGTGGAAAACAGTATGGAATTTCCTCAAAAAACTAAAAATGGAACTGCCTTTTGACCCAGAAATTCCACTGCTGGGATTATGCCCTAAGAATCCTGAAACACCAATTCAAAAGAACCTATGCACCCCAATGTTCATAGCAGCATTATTTATAATAGACAAGTGCTGGAAACAGAGTAAGTGCCCATCAATAAATGAGTGGATCAAAAAACTGGTACATTTACACAATGGAATACTATGCAGCAGAGAGAAAGAAGGAGCTCCTACCCTTCAGGATAGCATGAATGGAACTGGAGAGTATTATGCTAAGAGAAATAAGCCAGGCAGTGAAAGACAGATATATGATCTCACCTATAAGTGGAACCTAATCAACAAAACAAACAAGTGAGCAAAATTGAACCAGAGACATGGAATTAAAAAGTGACAAACAGTAACCAGAGGAGAGGGGTGAGGGGTATAATGGGGAAAGAAAGGGAAGGGTCAAGTCAAGAAATATGTATAAAGGACCCATGGACAAAGACAACAATGTGGGGGAGGATTGAATGTGGGGGGGAGGGGGAGGGCAGAGGAGGGTAATAGGAGAAAAATGGGGACAACTGTAATTGTAAAAAGAAAATTTAAAAGATTGATAGCCAGGCTCTTGTATCCTATGCTTACTGTTCTTTTGGCTGGCCGTGGTAGGAATGTTATTTAATAAAAAGGAGAGAAAAGGGCACTCAGCTCCAGTTTACCTCCTGGTGCCTTCTGGAAGCCCCTCTTTCCTAGTCAGTATATTGAGGTTTCTCTTCTTTCCTTCATTTGTCATGACCTCAATCTGTTTTTATTGTTTAGGTTCGAAGGGTGAGGTGGGTTTCCCAGGATTAGCTGGGAGCCCAGGAATTCCTGGATCCAAAGGAGACCAAGGATTCATGGGTCCTCCGGGGCCACAAGGACAGCCAGGATTGCCTGGTGCTCCAGGCCGCCCTGTGGAGGGGCCCAAAGGAGACCGGGGTCCACAGGGACAACCTGGCCTGCCAGGTAAGCATGTCTAACCTGGGTCAGAGCTGGGACTGAAAGAGCAGGCACAAATATACACAAGTATAAAAGAGATTTAAATACATACATTCTTAGTTGAATTTTTACTTAAGAAGTTTGCAGCATTTATTACAACTTGAAACTGCTTAATCCATTGAGCTTTTGTATTTTGGTCTACACTGGGTCAGTGCTTTTCTTGTGTCTTATCTGTCAAGGACTTAGTATAGATGACAAGTGATTGGGGTGAAGGGAGAAAGGACATTGTTGAAAAGGACTGGGGCACAAATGCCACCTGTGGTGGTTTTAAACCAGGTGACATTCTGGCATGCCTCTGTCTTGGAGCCAAGGTGACTGTACTGCAGCACAGCTACCTTTGAGCACAGCAATGTGGGGCATTTGGACACTGAGGGGGCAGTATTTATGTCAACATTTTCTGTCCATTGAGAAGATCATATTCTTCCTCCCAGCACCTGCCTTGATTTCTTCAGGGCTCATGCAGCTTGATATGGTGTTACTGTATACAGTTGGGGACAGTTGAGTGACAATAGATATGGTGTTATTGTATGTATAGCTGGAGACAGTTGGATGGCAGTGATGACAACCATGGACCAATGACTCATACATAAAATCACCCCCTAACTTCAAGTATGTGACTTTTTTGTATTCTGTTAGGACCTCCGGGACCAATGGGGCCTCCAGGGCTCCCCGGACTTGATGGATTGAAAGGTGACAAAGGAAGCTCAGGCTGGCCAGGGACTCCTGGTGTTCCAGGACCCAAAGGAGACCCTGGGTTCCAAGGCATGCCTGTAAGTTGTCCATTTGTAGGTTTTGTTTTTCAAAAGGATCACAAAATAATATGCATGCGTCTTTGTATACACGTGTTACAATCCCGAATCCTCAGTTGCTTCTCTCTTGCCAGTCATCAGCTGTCTTTATTGGTCCCACAGTAGACAACTATTAAACATCTTTTACAATCTAGTTTTACAATAACCATTAAAGGGAAATGTTATACTACTTGAAAACACAGCTAATGCATGAGTTTAAAAATCTACTGACAGACGATTCAAAAAGCAAGCCTCAGTAACACAGAAATATACTCCCAGTTCCTAGTGGCTGTCTCTCTTTATACTTCTGTATAAATATGTGTGTGTGTGTGCATGTGTGTGTGTGTGTGTGTGTATGCACACATACGCCTATATATAGTTGACTCTTGGACAACATAGGTTTGAGCAACTCAGGTCCACTTATATGTGTTTTCTTTTTTCAATAAATATACAGGCAGTCCCTTGTGTCCCTTTTACATCCACAGAGTCAACCAACTACAGATTTCAAAATACTGTTTTCAATCTGTAGTTAGAAATTCACAGATACAGAGAGCCAACAGTATGCTCTGTTCTACTATGCCATTTTAAATAAGCGACTGGAGCATACTCAGATTTTGGTATCTGCAGGGGGTCCTGAAACTAATTCCCTATGGACACTGTAGTTAAGATTTTTGGGGAGTCAAAAGTTATACATGAATTTTCCACTCTGCTGGGGGTTAGTCCCCGAACTCCAGGGGTCAGCTCTATATTCCTGTGGTTTATTTTGGTTGTGGCACCTTTAAGGTGAAGCAAAGAAACAAATGTATGTAAGAAGCAATACAATTTTTCATCTATTGAAAAAGGAACTAGAGAAAGGAAAACCTGTACTTATTTGGCTAGAATATGAGATATTTTTAAAATACATGAATATTGCTGTATTATAAATAAAAAGAATTCTCCTTAAGTAATTTTTATCTTTCCATATTTAAAATCACTTTTCAGATAAGATATGAAGCCGATTCTAAAGAAAAATCACTATGCTTGAGTGTTTAGAGGACAGTTTTCCAGAAAGGCAGTTTGGTGTTGGTAGATTGGCATGTTGCTACGATAAATGTTTAGGGGGTTCCACCTGTTCACGGTATTGTGATGTGGGGCAGGGACAGCAGAATGAAGACTGGCACTTGGTCTGGGAACTCACCACACTGGTGGACAAGAAGAGGGGACACAGTGAATGAAGCAAGTTCATTCAATGACCTTGTTTACATACACATAGAGGTTTTTTCAGTATTTCTGCATCATTCAAGAAATTACAAAACACCATTTATCCACAAAGATACTTTGCAGCTTTCCAATGACCTGTTACTTGACAGCTTTATTGTCCATCTCCTGAGTGGTGCCCAACTGATGTTCTCTATGCATGTCCAGGGGATTGGCGGCTCTCCAGGAATCACAGGTGCTAAGGGTGACATGGGACCTCCAGGAGTTCCAGGTTTTCAAGGTAAGACAGTAAAGGTGATGCTGCTTAAAGACACATTTGCCTATTACCAGAGCTTCCTTACCACTGGCACTTCAACACTGATAGCATCAGGATAATTATAGACCAAGGTCTTGTTCTCTTTGAATTAAAAATGCTATTTCTGTGACAGCCCAATTTGTATAATCCTATGAATGGCTGTATAAGGACATTTTGGATCAGTGGATCATTTACATCTCGATTATTTGCATATCAATAAAAAGTCCTGAATTTTGGCCATTCATTAATATATTAATGTTTTAAGCAAAGATATAGGGGTGTCTGCAAGCTTTCAGGCACTGTGATTTTTACTGCTGAGTCGGGTATACATGAATGAAAGGTGAGTAAAACAAATTCTTAGCCTGCAGGTGTTTTGTGGTCTATTTGGGGACACGTGTGGACCAGATCAAAAACAGTATCATGTGCCCCTCTAGTGGTTGTGGCCACTTTATTGTTTGTTCTATGTTTGGAGATGTAACTTTTGGGTTCTAGAAAGAAGAGTTTCATAAAAAGTTTTATATAGTTGACCAGAAATAATGCTCTTTTCTTCTACAAGCCTAAACTGGAAAATTTTCACCATGAGTGTGTGTATATGCATGCATGTATACATGTGCATACATGCACGTGTATACATGTGTGCACATAGATACGCACATCCTTGTCAATCTTTGGAATTCTGTACAAAGACAATATTCTCCTTTCCTCCAGGTCAGAAAGGTCTCCCTGGCGTTCAAGGAGTTAAAGGAGACCCAGGAGACCAAGGTTTCCCTGGAACTAAAGGTAAGAGAATGTGTTGCATTGGAAGGTGCCATATGGATCTAAGGGAATATGAAAGCCATTGAACTCACAGAATTAGGGTATTTGGTTATGCCTATGTGAAAAGACTCAAAGATCATTAGAAAATGGTTAATCAATCAAATTCTTTGGTAGCTTGTCAGGATTGGGTAATCTTGTAGATGTTTTTCTCAGGGACTTACCTTGAAAGTCAAGTTTCTTAAATCTGTGACTGAGGTCAACGAAGTGGAGAGGGTGTTACAGACTCAAGATTCACAAAATATCACAGGCTCTGAAGGTAGACTGGAAATCAATGACTTGTAATAGGAATGATGTCAATCTTGCACAAATAGGCTGAATAAATTCTGGTTGGACAGCAAGGAGTTCTTCATAGGAAAGGGTTTTTTTTTCCTTGGCTTCCCACCACTAGGAGTCAGCAGTGTACAGTGGTTCTAAAAACACAGGATCATAAGCCAGTTGGTGAGAGACAAATGCCATATGATCTCACCTATAAGAGAAATCTCATGAACAAAATAAACTGATGAACTAAATAGAACCACAGGCATGGAAACATGGAACAGACTGACAGTGACCGAGGGGCGGGGGGAAGGGGATAATGGTGGAAAGAAGAGGAAGGGACTAGTCAAAGAACATCTATGAATGACCCATGAACATGGACACCAGGGTGGGAATTGACTATGGAAACAGGTGGTGAGATGGGTGGAGGAGGGCAAAGGGAGAAAATTGGGACAACTGTAACAGAATAACAATAAAAAATGATTTAAAAATTCTCACACAAAGAAAAGGAGTTAATGAGTGAAGTGATGGATGTGTTAATTAACATGAAAGAGGAATCCTTTCACAGTTATACATGTGTCAAATCATCACATTATGTACTTTAAATATCTTACAATTTTATTTGTCAGTTATCCCTTAATAAACCTTAAAAAAAAAGGAAACTTCCCAACTAAGAAGCCAAAATTAGATGGCTTCATTGGAATGCTACTAAACATTTAAAGAAGAATTAATAATAATCCTATAGTATCAGATGGATACTGAATTTATTGGGGTACTCACTTTGTT
>VMDR010008028.1:0-38048 GCA_007922815.1 Macrotus californicus
CACATGTCTACTTATTTTGTCTTATAAAGGCATATTTAAAATCACATGTCATATGGATGGATGTATAGTAATTTATAAAAATTGCTCTCATGACATTCACATTTCACGACATAAGATTTATTCAGACTTTTCAAATGCATCTTCATCATCATTGCTTTAATTATAATCAGAAGAACTTTTGGAGTTATTTAACAATTTTCCAAAAATGTCATCATTAATTCCATCTAAGGCTGTATCCCTAAATACTTACCCCAACTCACAAGTACCTGTTTCCAAAGCATTCAGAAAAGTTGACTTCTACATCTGTTCTTTTTTTAAAAATCATGTTTTATTTTCAATTACAGTTGACATACATTATTCTATTGGTTTCCGGTGCACACCCCCGTAATTAGACATTACCTAACTTCCTAAGTGATCATCCCGATAAATCTTGCACCCATCTGACACCACACAGTTATGAGACTATTACTGACCACATTACATATGCTGTACATTCCCACGACTATTCTGTAACCACCAATTTGTTCCTTAGACATATATTCAAATGACACTTTCTAAATCGATCTCTTAAGGGATACTTAAAGGGCTTGTTGACAAGGACATCTAACACTGAATTATGAGGTCATAAGAATAATCATTAGATCCACTTTAAATCTGTCTCTTTTCACCCATCCTGTCAGGTGATCTCTAGAATCATCCAACACTGATATTGATTGAGGTCATTTCAGGCTAATGCATCTTCCCCAAATAGATTTTGTTTTTCAAATAAAAAAAAAAATTGAGAGAGAACACCACAACCTGACAGACTTTGCAAGGACTTCAAGAAGCCTCCATTTTTTAAAAGGCAGATAACTGTACTTGAACAACAATAAAATTTAAAAAATGAAAAAAAAAGAAGCCTCTGTTTTTTGATAGAACATTTTGTAGGTAAACCTTTGTCTTTTATTTAGGCGTATGTGAAAAGAGGATGGCCAAAGGAATATCAAGAGAATAAGAATTTATAAAATGAAGGCGAAGGCTGTAATATTAAGATCAGACAAAGTGGAACAAAATAAATAGTTATTGGGTACCTGTTATGATGATACATTTCAGCATTAACTGTTTTGCTCACCCTTTAAGGCAGGAATTGATTTCACTACACATTACCTGAGGTTGTTTTGTTTCTTGGTGTTGTGACTTCTCTTATTGTCGTCTTAAGATGCCAATGAGAATTATTCCCATTTCTTTCATAACTTGCATCTTGGTCTGAAAAGGCATCTGTTTGGAGTTAATTTATAGGATACAGCTAAGTGTAAGTCTATAAAACAAGCATTACATATGTGATCATCAAGAAAATACAAACTAAAGATTAATATCTGCTTTTTAAAAAGAACAATAATGTAGGAATTCTGAAGTAGCTCTTCTGCTCTGGAGCACAATCACCACCTTATATGATCCAACATCTCAAAATCAGGTCCCCAACTGGGTCAACACTGACAGGACAGAATTAAGGCCATTTAAAGAAATTACATTCTAAGCATAACACTCCCCTTTGTCACCCATATTTCGTATTGGTAGAGATGAGAGTTCAGAAGGTTCGGATAACACTCCTGAACGTGCCTTGTGTGCATCTGGTGTTTCTCCTCATGCTGCTGAACGTAGCTAGAGAAAATCACACAACCCCACTGACTATCTCAGCTTAAAGTCAGACCAGGAACCCCAGGGGCCTGCCTCTACCCTGCCTGGCAATCATACTGAATTCCCCTAGTCTATTCCTGCTTCCACTCTCCTAGATAACCCTCTCCCATTTCATCTTCTACTCAAATCTCCAACATCTAGGCATTTCCCCGATTCCCATTCTCAGGTCAAGTGATAACCTTGCTTCCTGTCTCAAGGGGAAAATGGAAGGAATTAAGATCCCTTTCACAGACTCCTACCACCAAATTATCCACCCACCAGCCTCTGGACCCACAGACACCGTCTTCTCTCCCGTGACTACAGACTGTCTGTGCTCCTACACAAAGTGAACCCCTGTAGTTGCACACTAGTTTGGATCAGGAACACTGTCTTAGTATACTATTTTTCTTGTCTTAAAAAACCCCACCAACTTACATCACCTCAGGAATTATGTACATACAGCTTCATTCCTGCTCTTGAGCAAAATTCCCTTAAAAAGTATCTAAACTGTACACCTAATTCCTCTCCTGCTCTCTTTTTATTTTTAGGAATTGCTTTTTTTCATTTTAAATTTATTTTCTAATTCCATAATATAGGGAACCGATCCACTTGGTGAATGTAGCCCAACCCTACCTGAAAGCGGGCAGGTGCATGTCAGCACACAGGAGCCAAACCCACGGATCGGTTCTCCCGTGGGGAATCAGACCCGCATTGTACCTAGGCTGCTTTGAGGCTTGCTTTTGCTAAAACTCCCTCACCCTGAATTGACTTAGCGGGTGTTTACTGCAATCTGTGCTAAACCTCCCAAGGATTGTGACCAGTTCAACCACCTTTCCCCTTTGCATTTGCAAATGTCCTTCTCTTTGAAGTAATTGGCAACATTCTTTTCTTTGTTATCTATAAAAGGTAACCACCTAAAGCTGTGCATATTAAATAAGGACCATCCTCCAGGTAATATGCTCAGAAAAGCAATAAAAGCCTGTGGAGCCAGGGGTCAAGGCTCTTTCTCCAGCCCTCTCTCTCACTTAAAGAGTGGCCATGCTGTCCCTTTTTCTCCACAGGACTTCTGTAGTCCGTGTGAATTTGTCCATCATGCGTCACAGCCATAACACAAACGGCCACAACACATGGACCCTGCTGGACGGAGTCCGCATCACATAAAACATGTAGCAAGTTCCGATGTCAACACTATGAAACAAGGTACATGCAGAAAGGTCTAACTTCCATCTTTGTCTTTTCTATCCTACTCCCTCCCTCCCCCACAGGTAATCATGCCCATCAGTTTTTGTTTTTTTTCTGTTATGTTTACATACGTGGGTGTACGTATATTCATATCTAGTCATATTACCCCTTTTCTTAAAGTAGCATACTGTATATGACTGTTCTGCAGTTCGCTTTTCTCCACTAAAAAGAAAAACAAAAAGATAGCCCCATTGCAGTACATAGAGATCTTTCTTATTTCTTTTTACAACTATTCCCCTCTTGAAGGGTATACGGATTGTTTCTTCTCTTTGCTATTACAAATAGAGTTACAATAAATAGCCTATGCATGTGTCTTTTTGTATGTTTGCCAATGTAATTTTGGGGTAGATTTCTAGCAGCAAGATTGCTGGGTCAAAGGCTAAACATGCATGTAATTTTGCTAGAAATTGCCAAATTCTCCTCCATATAGATTGCATCTTATTGCATTCCTACTAACAATTTATAAGAGTGCCTACTTCCCTATAATCTTACCAACAGAATATGTGAAGTTTGTAAATTTATGCCAATCTCATAAGTGGGAAGCGGTATTTCAGATTATATTTAATGAGCATTTCTCTACTTTTTGGCATGAATACTTCATAAGTGATGTGCATACTTAAATTGGTACATTTTTTTCTTTTTTTAAAATTAAACTTATTATTTTGAGATAATTGTAGATAATTGTAAGAAATAATGGAGAGATGCTATGTTCCCTTTATCCCATTCTCCCCAAGGGTGGAATCTTGCAAAACTACAGTATAACCAGGAAATTGACACTGATACTGTCAAGATAAAAATTTTCCATCATCATAAGAATCCCTCATGTGGCCCTTCAGTAGCCACACCTACTTCCCTCCTGCCCTCCCTCCCGTCTTAGCCCCTGATGACCACTAATTTGTCCTCTATTTCTATAATTGGTTATTTCATTTCAAGAATAATAAATAAATAGAATCATCCAGTGTGAAACCTTTGGGGACTGGCTTTTTTCAGCTAATTCTCTGGTGATTCATTCAAGTTGTTGCATGTATGTCAACAGTTTGTTTCTCTTCATTGCTGACTAGTATTTCATAACATGGACCTACCACAGCTGTTTACCCATGCACCTGCTGAAGGACATGTGGGCTGTTTCCAGTTTGGGGCTATTACACAGAAAGCTGTCATTAGTATTCATGTGCATGGTTGGCTAGAGGCTCGCTCAGATTCAAGTTCCACTTTTTTGTAAAAATACTTAGTAGGTGGTGTCGAATATTCCATCAGGAGTCACAAAATGTCTCTTTCTTTATGAGGTTAGCGGTCATTTGTGATTATTTCCTAGATCCATTTTTTTTCACTAGGGGTTGTGGAAACTTGTGTTTAATATTTTATGACAACCTACTGAATTTATAAATATCAAAACATCACACATTTACTACTTAAACAAGAACAAAGCCAAAGCTAAATTATTTAGAAAGTAGCAGCAAATATACGTGTATAATTGGAGGATAATGATAAACGATGACTCTCCTAAAGCACAGAGTGTTTCAAAGGATGTGCAACAATGTGACCTTATCCAAAATGGGAAACAATGCTACAAATATTTTTCAGATGTCGACAGGACAGAACTACATTTATTAACGGCTTCCAGGTCATCCTATAATAATTAGTTTGAAGTATTAGTTTATACTATTATTTTACCTTACCAATGCATGGAAGTATTTTACACTTTTCATAACCAGTACAACTGCCTTGGTACATACAGCTGAATACCAACTCTATTACAGCACCATTTTTTTTTAAAACCTCACCTGAGGATACATTCATTGATTTCAGAGAGAGAGAGAGAGAGAGAGAGAGAAAGAGAGAGAGAGAGAGAGAGAGAGAGACACATGTTAAATGGAAACATCAATTGGTTGCTTCCCATAAGC
The DNA here is from genome assembly GCA_007922815.1 of Macrotus californicus. NCBI lineage: Eukaryota > Metazoa > Chordata > Mammalia > Chiroptera > Phyllostomidae > Macrotus > Macrotus californicus. Next base: position 4,803 of record VMDR010008028.1, read on the forward strand.
AACCTGACTGGGGATTGAATCCACAACATAGGCATGTGCCCTGACAGGGAATCCAACCTACAACCTTTTGGTTTATGGGATGATGCTCTAATCAACTGAGCCACCTGGCCAGGGCTACAATACCACTTTTAATACAAACTACTACTTCTTTTTCTGACACTCTGAAAATAAAAATCTCTTAGGAAGGAACAATTTTATATATGAGCTTAATCTTTAATTCCTTTTTTTAAATAAAGAAAAATCCTGAGTTCAACAATTCCAATGTGCAAAAGTCAACCTGTAACCTCAATAATACTGTTTGATAATACAAAGCATGAAACTTTGCTTTTGAATTTTAAGGAACAAATTTAAAATACTTCTCCCACCAACATGTTATTTTGGAAGAGGCATTTCTTAAATTCAAAATAAAAATGTGTAAACACTGTGACAACAACAGTTATTTGAAAATACTTCTAAGCAATGACATTGTGCAGACACTTTAGTTTTCAAGGTAACTAGCAATGCTGGCTCTCCAAAAGTGCCTTCACCTTTGACATGAATGTGAAGCTCTCTAGAAGCAGAAAATAAACTTTGAACAAAAAATAGGAACTGCACAATAATATTAACAGCAATAATCACAACATTATGCCAGGCATTGTTCTAATATCTCACTGTATTATCTTAATTCTGGTAACAAACCTTTGAAGGAAACTGGGCTGCACAGAGCAACCCAGTTAAGTTGCTTGCCCAGGGTGTCACAACTGGAAAGTCATAGAAACAAGACATGAGCTCAGGACTCTGACTCATGGACTCGTGACTCTTGAGCCCGAGCTCTTAGTTACAGTAACACACTTCCTCTCGTGATGGCAATGCAGGTTCAGAATGTGCAGAATTGGCTTAGATTAATTAAATAGAATTCTTTTATTGCCCAAGGTTATCTTCTGCACAAACACTCTATATTCCACAGCAGTAATCTCTTGCAAGTATATGAATGATGATATCAGAAAATACATTTTCACTCCAAAACCAAGAGGAGCCGAGAATGTCTGAAAACCCAACTCTTAGAGAGTGAAAGGTAGACACAACGGTCATCATCACTTCGGCTATTGAGGAGTTGCTTCCAAACATGGAGATGACGAAAACCAGTTCACAGCTGTAAGACGGCCAACGTGAGGGACACAGTTGGTGACAGTGAAACACATGACACTAGGTTCATGCAGAGATTAGGCTCACAGCCGTGGCCTCAATACCAATAGCATGCTATAATGGCAAAATAGGACAAAAATATCACAAACAGCTCGAAAGGGTAAGAATGAGAGACTGGAAACTAGAAATTAATTATACTGAAATATTGGGTCCTCTCAATACCCAGTATTTGAGGAATACTGTAATAGAGAAATATTTCTTGTGATAAATATTGCTGTGTATTCCATTTAAGAAGCACCCACACACGCTTTATATTTTCATAAGAATGTATTTGTGACTTTAAAAAGTAAAACAAAATTTTTACCTAGAAAATCTGAGACATCACAAAGTCTCCGAGAATTCACTGAACAAAGGGGTAAAAGGCTTTATGTAACCATCACCATGAAAAACATTGCTTAATTACAAAAACAAAAACCATCCAACCCCTCCCACACACCTTAACTCTGATCTACTTCCGAACAAGCAAACCTCTAACTGATGAAACTCTCCTCACTCTTCATCTTGTTTTTCTTCACCATATTCTCTTTTCCTCCTTTGCTTCCTAGTCATCCCTCTAAAGCCCAAGCACTGAATGGATTAGGGGTTTACATGTGAAAAATTGGGCTTACCAATAATACACTTTCTCCCACGCCCCACCCAATGAAGGGAACCTCAAGGCACAGCTTTTTCCAACTACCAGAGTGGGATGTGTAAGGAAGTCACCCCAAAAGAACAGTTTCTGACACGGATCAGCATCATGAAAATCAAGATCCTTGTACCCCTCCTATGGCCTTTCACTCATGCCCTTACTACCTAATGCTCTCACAAACTCTCCTTATTTATTTAAAATCAGTATCTAAAGTTAGGTCTTTGGTAGCAGGTGGCTTCACCACTTACCAGCTTGGCAAATGAAATAATGCCCTAGTGAGCACAAGCCTACTTTTGATGAGACCCCATTGAACTTCCTGGACACGTAAGTGCATCTGGTGTGCTTTGTGGTCCAGTGGGCTGTGACATCTGCAGAAGAAAGACCAGATCCAGATGAGCTTCATAATCAAAAGTCAAACATTTAAAAAAGTTTTTGTTGACTTTATTGGGATGATGTTGGTTAATTAAAAGTCAAACATTTACAAAAATAAATATGAAAAACAAATTTGCTAGCTTTCAATAGATGAAAATTTAGGTCCCCCCCATATTATAGATTATTTTTTCATATTACATGTTCTTTATCACAAGGCTTAAAATTAATTTACTTAGATTTCAGTGAAGGTAATCATGACATAAATGCCTTGGAGGTTTCTCTAAGATCACAAGATTATGGTGCATAATCTTGAAAATATCTAAGAAAGACAAGAGGCAAACAATTTCTCTCCTACTTTCTGCATTAGAAAACTTGGAGCCAAAAGTGATGAAGAGATATTTACCAGGAAAAAAGTGAGCATAAAATGTTTTCCACTTCAGAATCCTGAACAATACTTTCAGTGAAATATTAGTTTTAACTTCTGATAGGCTCTGAGAAAATCACACCATTTTTGCTACACAGACAAATCAAAGGCCGCAGCACAAAAGTGGAAATATTTCAGGGGAATAATGGTAATGAAGTAAAGTGACTGATTTTTCTGTATACAAAGATGGAAATATTTAATTTTTTTCTTTCTGCTGTTCCAGAATAAAAGTAAGTTTCTTTCATAAACACCAAACCTCAGAGCCTTACTTGGGTGGTTTTTTCCTTGATATTTTCCGAGCAGCATTAAATTTTGCCCAATCCACCACTTCTTCCCTTCTTCCAGGAAGTCCCAGATGAGATCTTGAATCTCCTGGTTCCAAGTGTAAGCAAGGTGTCCTCCCTGAGCATGACAGTAATCTTCTGCTTCCTCAAAGCTGCAGTGAAATCTATTAAGCTGGTAACAGTTATTTTTACCATGATGCTCTGGACTATTTAACTCACTCCCTAGAAGGATACTTGTTCTGACGTATAACCAAAGCCAGGTTCTTCTTTTGAAGAACATTTTCTCTGTGAACTGTGAGCACAAAAAAGTGTGGAGGCTCAGAAGCTGCCTGGTCCTTTAAATATATTCTCGGTAGGTTTGTCTTATTTATTATTATTATTCTTTTAGGAATTGGCAATAAGCTGTCAAGGAGACAAAAGGTTTTATTTTAAGGACCCAGGTGAAAACAATAAACTATAAGCTGAAAACAAAGATCAATAAAGCCTTTACAGCTGGCGCACCATCTGTGTCTACACAACCGGATATACCTTCAGCTTTACAAAACATCTTTATTTGCTAAGTCTAAGCTGTAAGGGAATAGAGGATGATGAATATCTAAGTCAGTGTTGCGAAAAATTGAGTAATGTATTGTGTTTTGTTTTTTAAAAAGAAAACCATGAACTGAAATCATTGTATTGCTTCGTAAATACATGTACTCTAGCCTAAATCTTATATAACCATATAAGCCAAAGAATAAATATTTAATGAAAGAATGAATACAAATGAAATACAAACAAAACTGAAAACCAGTGAAATTCAAATTTGCTGAACTAAATAGCCACTTGTCAGATACACATGGTTCTGGCCTACAACTACATAGGTTCTTCTGAATATGTCACGCAGTAGGGAAGAGTCAATTCTCTCATCACTTTACCTTGCTGAGAAACCTCTGTTCATGCATGTCATTTGATCTTCACCTGTAGCCCATCTATCATTTATGTTTTTAGCCAGTTTTCTTTCTTGGGGCCAAAATGGACCATAAATACCAATAAAGGTGGGCACTAAAATCACCTGGCAGGTTTCAGGGCTCAGTTGGTTATCCTAACCACGCTTGCACTCTTTAAAATCATTATGGATGTGGACACCAAAATTAAAAATTCTCTGAAGTGTAGATCCCAATACATCCCTGTCTTTAAACATATTTCACTAATTAAATGAAAGATTAACATGGTATGGTTCATATATTCAAAAATTTACGGTCTAATCAGGGAAGTAGACACAGTTGTATTTTATATAGACATAAGTGTAGTTAATAAACAAAGTGCTGCTAGAGAGGTACAGTTTAAATCTATGAAGGTTCAACTGAGGAAATTATTTCCAGCACTTGAACATGTAAGGATGGCCATATTTATTTATTATTCTTTAATATTTTATTTATTTTTAGAAAGGGGAAGGGAGGGAGAAAGAGAGGGAGACATTAACGTGTGGTTGCCTCTTGTGAGCCTCTCACTAGGGACCTGGCCTGTAACCCAGGCATGTGCCCTGACTGGGGATCGGACCGGAGACCCTTTAATTCGCAAGGACGGCACTCAGTCCACTGAGCCACACCAGCCAGGGCACGAGGGCCATATTTAAACAGATGAAATGGACGACCTAGCAGGGGCGTCAAAGTGAGTAAACACGTAGAAGTAAGAAAGTGGGAGGTATTTATAAAGAGAAATAATTCTCTGGGGGGGGGGGAAGGGGAGCGTACTTGGGATGCAGTGAGAGCGGACACTACAAAACTGCAATGTTTCAAATGCTAGGAAAAAGACCGCCATTTACTTAGGTTTCTGAGCAGAGGAGTCCATCAAGTCTGTGCTGTAATGAAAGCTGGGTTGCAGGATACTTTCAACTACAAAGTCTGACTTTCCCATACGTACGTATATACAAACATATATACATTTTAGGCATTTTTAAGTGAAACCTGAAGTTGATGGAATCTTCTTTGAAGTCTTCAGAGTGCTTCATTTCAACCCTTTTCACAGTGCCTGATACAGACTTTCTCAGTACACGCTTTATCTAAGACACATCAAAAAAAATGCTGTGTTGCTTAGAATTGAAAAACCAACATGACAGTAGCCTTTTGCCCAGTTTGCAGCACCACACACGAATTCAGCGCACCTCTCAAACCTAGTGCCTCGCCCGCCACCTCGGCGACACTCACGGCTGAAGCTGCGCGCGCGGACGGAAGAGACGTGGCCGTCGCCACTGCGCGCGCACGCTCACTAGCCTCCAACCAGACCCTCGGGGCAGAGCGCGGCCTTCCGGGCCCTGAAGCGCCGGCCCTACCCTCCTTCCCGGCTATTGGTGAGTTGGCAGCTCCGGGGGCGGGTGTTAGAGGTCTCCTCCTCATCTCCTCCAATGAAAATGACACAGAGGCGGGCCCAGTGGCGGGAGGACCATGGCGTGGAGACAGCTGAAAGTGAGTTTGCGAACCCGGGCTCCCGCGTCGGCGAGGTAGAGTCCTAGAGAGAGCAGGGACCGGGAAGGATGCAGGGGTAGCCGGGGCGAAGTGTGGACGAGAGCATCGGCCCGTCTGGCACGTTTGTGTGTCTCTGCAAAGGCTCGTGCATGCGCTTTTGTAGACTTGTACTTGTTCATGCGTAAAAGGCACGTGTGTGCCTGAATAGATGCCAAACTCTCAGCGCAGTGGGCCAAACTTAATTGAACCTGTCACAGGGGCGTTTGGTGAATACATGACCGCTGAGCATTTTGTGCAGCATCCAGCGTGTAATGTAATTGCAAGAAGACATGGTCGCAACCCTGCTATATAAAATTTTAGGGCGGGCACTCCTTGCTAATATTTGTTGATTGACATTAAGGGGCGTTCCTACAATCTGAAGACTGGAAGTAAGACAGTGAATACTTGATATAAATTAACAGCTAGGAGTGATCTTTAAAGTCAAATATTATTTCTTGTTTAGGGAACAAAACCAAAATCTTTATCCTGATCAAGATCTGTGCCTCTTCCCAGCTTCTTTATAAGCCATACTTTTACTCCTCTGTTTCCAGCATACCTTCCCTCTTTCCCTATTCCTTGGGCGCATCACATTCTCTGCCACTGGGAGAGCCTTTCCACTTTTTTCCTTTCCCCACTGCCTCCTACATAACTCTTATTTATCCTTTGAATATTAGCGTCAGTTCTCAAGGAAGCCTTTCTCTACCTCTGAGTTTAGGTTACATTCTTTCATTACTTTATACTTTTTTTTCTTCATAGCAATTGTATGGTTATATATTTGCATGGTCATTGATTTCTGTCTCCTCATGAAATTGTACTCCCCGTGGAGGTAGGGACTCAGACTGATTAGCCCATCTCTGAGAAGTCAATCACTATTTGGTGAACGATTGAATGAATGAATGAATGAATGACTCGGCAGCCCTCAATGGCAGAGAAAAGTATTGTGAACCATGTTTGAGCTAGGAGACTGGTTCTTGACTCAATAAGACCTGATGCTTCTTTAAAAAAAAAACAAAAAACATTTTGCAATTCCCTTTATTATCCTGAAATGGAATTTAGATATAACATAGTCTTTCTGTGTATAATTTTTAAAAGTCAATATAATGTCCTAAATGGACTATAAAAGAGAAGGGAAAGTAATTTAAAATAAGATGTATTTCAACGTGTAACTGTTAGGGCATGACTTACCTAGATAGTGAGATAGTGAAGTGTTTATAAGCCTCTACTTAGAAATTCTAGAGCCTCAGGTATGTTTGTCAGATACCCCAAGCAAAGCACCATACCATTCCTGATGGGTTTTCTGAAACAGGGGACAATTCTTGGTAATGTTCTGTGCAAAATAGCACCGTCCCTTAACTTACAAGGTAATTGTATTCCCGTAAAAGTCAATGCATATGAAAACTGTGGGAGATAGTTTGTGTTTATTTGGTGAAATAGAGTTTGGTTCTAGGCTCAGATAATGAGTAGACATTTTTTTACCTACTGAATGTCATTGGGCATTTGCCAGTGGTACAAGTCCAGGATAATTCATCTGTTAGTCTAAAACAATGCAGGATGTCTGACTCCACTGATTCCTGCACACAAAATCTATTAACATTCCCCCAAATGCACACCACATGTCTCTTAGGGGGCAGCAGTACCCCTCTTGAAACCTCTGGCCTGGAGTCCTGCAGGACCAGATGAGTGTGTCAGCAGAAGTGTAGATACAGCTTCTGACTACAGAGGTCAGTGTGTGAGCAAGACTAGAAATGAAGGAGACCAGTGTTAGCAGAAGGCTACGGACATTGCTTCATGTGGCATATCATTATGTCCTCTGTCCCCATTCCTCTGAATGGGTTTAAAGAAGGTGCTGCAGCTTGGCTTTGAGGGCCAATGGGCTCTTTCTTTCCAGAAGCGGGCCCTGGATGCCCTGGTCATCCTGGGGGGCGGAGGACTTCTCTTTGCTTCCTACCTGACGGCCACCGGGGATGAGCGTTTCTACGCTGAACACTTGATGCCGACTCTGCAGGGGCTGCTGGACCCTGAGTCAGCCCACAGGCTGGCTGTTCGTGTCACCTCCCTGGGGCTCCTTCCTCGTGCCACATTTCAAGACTCTGACATGCTGGTAGGTGCTCTTGGAACACCTAGTGTGATACAAGATAAAAGTCAACATCCCCTAATTTTCACAGCTGGAGCTGAGCCTTTTGAAAAGCCGAATTCCAAGTTAGCCCCATCTGTACAGATCAGGAAACTGAGGCACAGAGGAGTTAAGGGATTTACCCAAAGTCACACATCTAGGAAGTGGATGAGCCAGGATTCAAACCCATGGAGTCTGACTTGGGCAATGGTCCCCTTAGCCACTGGCCTGCCTTGCTAAGATCAGGTAGCTCAGTCTTCACCTCTGTAAAATATGGAAACATGCCAGAGTCATTAAACATCTAATGTGACATAGGCAAGTCTAGCCAAGACCTTTGAGGAAGGCATACAGACACCCTTCCCAGGGTTATTCAGTCCCACATTAACCCATGGCCCTCCCATGTGCCTGTTACTGTTCTTGGTGCTGGGGTTACTGCAGCGAACAAAACAGAAGAATCCACACCCTTCTAGAATCTGTATCTGCATGTAAGCCCTAACAGTCTCCATCTGAGGGGCTCTTACCAAAGGGGGGACATTTGATGAGAACATGAAGACAACAAACATGAAGTGTTCTTTGGGGAAGGGTCACTATTACAAATCAAAGCTGCCTTCCTTTGCATTTTTTCTTTTTGTCTTAGACTCCCTTTCACTTCCCCATCCTGCAGTTTTGAGCAGATGTGGCTTTGCACCTGACTTAACCATACTTAAAGGCCCTGGAAATCACTGTAGAATCAGAGCATTGTTTTCTTTGAGCCTTCCTCCTCCCCAACTGCTAGTTTGAGAATCCTGGAACCCAGTGTAGCAGGAGTGAATTGAGAGGGAGCTGCAATGGTGGGGTAGGTTAGGAAGGAAGTCAGGTCATGGCTGGGGATGGTACAAAGCTATGTCCTGTAAACAGCACCCATATGGAGAGCAAGTATAGCCTTTGAACTGTGGTCCCCACCTTCAGCAATTCATTATTTAGAGGGGGTCTGGACTTCTTAACCAACAGCCAGCACTCTTGATAGTTTCACCCCAAGTTAGTGTTCTAGTGCTGGCTCTCTCCCATTTCCCTGATTCCTTGGCCCTGGCTATGTGTGGGAATCATCTGAGGTGCTTTTGGAAAATACAGATGCTCTGGCCTCATTGCAGAGCCATTTAACCATAATCTCTGGGAGTGAGGACTGACAGCTTCCTGTCATGCAGCCAGGGTTGACAGCCACTGTCCTCCAGGAAGCCCTGCTGGTCCAGCCGCACACACTCTGTTTCACAGTTCCTGAGGTGCTGTGTGCACACTTCCACCTTCATTTTTTTTACTGTTCTTTTTCTTGGAGCAGCCTTTCTACCTCCTGCATACAGGACTAGATGGTAGCCAACCTTGGAGACCCTTGTTACTTTTGGCAAAGGATTTCCTGGCCACATCAGCTATCAGTGATATATTCCATTGGCAATTGCGGGCTTTTTGATAGCTCTTGATTTCTTTCACGCGTGTTTTTTGTTTTTATCCTCACCTGAATATATTTTTTTCATTGAGAGAGGAAGGGGGAGGGGGAGAGACAAAGAGACAGAGACAGAGATACTGATATGAGAGAGAAACATTGGCCCATTTCCTTCTTGTAAGTGCCCTGACTGGGGATCGAACTTGTAACTTGGGTATGCCCTGACCGAGAATCGAAACCATGACCTTTTGGTGTGTGGAATGGCGCTCCCACCAACCGAGCCACACCAGCCAGGTCTCTTTCATAACTGTTAAAGTATTTGTCTTGCTACTGGATTTGTTGGCTCAGGGCAGGAATCCTGAATTACTGAGGAGTCAGGCTAGAGTGGACAGTAATTAGGCTGCAGTCACTCTCATTCCAGAGAACAATCTGGAATCTCCCCAGTGTCTGACAAGGGAAGAACCTATCTGCAACCACAGCCTGATTCTGGAGCCCAGCGATCATTTCTGCCCAGCTGAGCACTTTCCTCCCTCTAGTGCCTCACAGGGGTCTTGGGGTCATTGCAGGGGCTTGGGATCAGCCTGGCAGAGGAGGAGCACAGCTGGGCCTGACTTTCTAAGCTGATTCAAGGATTTTGCTGCTTGACACTATTTCAGAATAGCACTAGCTAGAGGCTGACACCAACAAGCCACTCTCCCACCGAGGATAAGAAGGGATGACTATTAACCATAACTAGAAAAGACATGCCCATATCCTGCTCAACCCATGGTAGAAACATTGTTTTTCTCCTTGGTCTTGGTGATGGATGATCAAGCGTAATGGTTCTTGAACTCCAAAAAGCATCAGAATCACCTGGAGAGCACTGTTAAAAATAGATTTGCTCAGCCCTGACTGGCGCTCAGTGGGTTGGGCATCGTCCTGTAGGCTAAAAGGTCATGGGTTCAGTTCCTGGTCAAGATACATGCCTGGGTTGCAGGCCAGGTCACCGATTGGGGGCATGTGAAAGGCAAACCAGTCAATGTTTCTCTCCTCTTTTTCCCTACCTTTTCCTCTCTCTAAAAATAAATACAATCTTAAAAAAAAGAGTTTTGCTCAGAGCTCCATTCCTCCCCACCATCCCCAAAGGTTCTGACTCCTTGGTCTGGAGACAGACTGTTTAACAAGCTCATGTGGAACTCTGACTTAGGTGCATGAGGACCATACTTTGAGAAATACAAGTGTAGCCTTGTGTACCTCTGACTTTGTCTCCCTCTCTCTAGGAAGTGAGAGTCCTGGGCCGTAAGTTCCGAAATCCGGTAGGAATTGCTGCAGGATTTGACAAGCATGGGGAGGCTGTGGATGGACTTTACAAGATGGGCTTTGGTTTTGTTGAGATAGGCAGTGTTACCCCAAAACCTCAGGAAGGAAACCCCAGGCCTAGAGTCTTCCGCCTCCCCGAGGACCAAGCTGTCATTAACAGGTAGGTGAGTGGTACAGAGGTAACAGGGATGCCTTCTTCCAGCAGGACACTCAGGATGTTTTTTCTGCCCTGTGATGTGGACATTATTCTGTCATTTGGTATGTACAGGAACCGTGTGGAGCATCTACTATGCACCAGGCACAGGAGCAGGTTTTAAGATTTCAGTTTAACATGCATACATACACACTGAGGCTCAGAGAACAACCTAACTTAGCTGCAACCACAGGATCATAAGCAGGAGAGCCTGGGTACGGATTTAGGCTTATGTGGCTTTCAAAGACTTTGTGCTTTTTCTATATTGTTACTCCATTGCCCTTGCCCAGCACTGTCTAGTAGAAATATAATGCAAGCCCCATACGTACATAATTTAAAATACTCTAGTAGCTATGATAAAATAGTAAGAATAGGTGAAATGAATTTCAGTAATATATTCTATTTAGTTTTTTATAACTTATTATTATATTATTTAATTAAATACTTAATATATTCTAAGTATCATTTTAACATCTCACAAACATAAAAATGCCAATTAACTATTTACCTACTTTTCCTTGTACCAAGTCTTCCAAATCCAGTGTGTTTTTCTTCACATTTCAAGTGCCCAGGAACACATGAAGCCAAGGCTCTTGGGTTGAACAGCACAGCCCTCTAGGCTTTAGTAAACTGGAAAATTTAATAATCAACATATACATGCTTTTAGTAAGAGAGATCCTTCTAGAATGTGTGTGGTCCTCTTTATAATCCCTGGGCAGTTTTCACCCCAGCAAACCCAGAGAATGAAGAAGGTCCTACTTTTTGGTAACAGTTTTGAAGGGCCCCCTTAGGGAGATTTGGGGAGGCATCTTTGGGGCCACGAATGGCCTTCTGGAAGACCTATGGAAAGCTGATTAGGTTGCCACTTCCCGCTTTACTGTGTTCATTTCAGGGACATTTTCCAGCATTAGAGATCAAGTAATTGATCTTCCTGCTGCACGGCAGGCTGGGGGCGGTATCATCAGAGTGTCCAGTCACTGCAGGTGCCAGGATGACCATGCCTGGCAGAGTCCTGGGGACAAGGAGTGGCTGAGAGGAGAACCTATCCTCTGGAGTGCCATGTGTCCAGCCTTCTTGCTCTGCAAGGCACATAGTGGGTGCTCGGTAAATTCCTGCTGAATGAATGGATGAATTTACTCATTTAGTCAACCAGTGCATGTGCACCTATATGTTAGGTGTTTCTGGCTACAAGTAACAAAGCAGCTTAAACAGTAGGCGCTTGTTATTATTTTCCTCTCATGCCAGGTGTAGTAGGCAGTTCCAGGGGTGGTCGAGCAGCAGGGCAAGGTCAGGACTCGGGTCCAACTTCTCTGGGCCTTCCCTCGTTTGGAAGACGGCTACCCCAGCTGTAAGCAGCACGTCCTGCCAGGTGGACATCCGAGAGCAGAAAGGGAAGAGGAAGCCTAGATATTGGGTGGGAGGAGGGGTCCCCAGGAGCTCCCCAGTAGACATCACTTTGTGTCTTGGTGACCACGCCCAGTCATATGTTCATGCTTCAGTTGCAAATGGTCTGGGGAAAGAGCCACTGCCATTTTTACTCAGTATCAGGGGAGGGAGGGAGGGAGGATGCCCGTTAGGTCAACATTCCACAGGGGCCTGGGAAACATGGGTGAGAAAGATGAGGTCACTGCCTTTGTAGAATGTGTAGTGGCAGAGTGATGGATAGGTAAGATATGTCCCTTGTCCTCAAGAAGATTATAACCCAGTAGGGAACTTAAGCATACATATACATCCCAAACCAGGAGAAAGATCAGTACAAAGCCCTCAGTGAATGCCAAGAGGTGAGGAATCATCTGTGGCTGGGAGCTTTATTCAAGGAGGAGAGGGAGCATTTGATCTGGGTCAGGAAGGGGGGGTGACTTTAAAAGGGGAAATGGGGTGGGAGGATGGGTTGCAGGAGTTGTATTCATGGAGCACAGGCAGGCAGTGGGAAGACGGGGCTGTCAGAGTGGTGACAGCTCCCAGCATAGGTGAGGAGTGGGGGCTGGACCCAGACCGTCTGGCGCAGCTATGCAGCCAAGTCCGGGCTGTATTCAGTGCTAGCTGGCTGGATGGCTTGTGTGCAAAGTTTAATCTTTCCCTTTGTGTTTTATAGTGGTTTGACTAGTTCTCTAGGAGGTCCAGGGGTGTTTAGACCTTGGAAGTTTTAAGAACTGACTCATCTTTTTTCCTTTTCTGTTTTTTAAAGTCATACATAGGGCCATGGAACCGTGTCTCCAAAGTCTTTGCCTTCTGGCTGAGGGCCCTAACCTTGTCCATTCTCCATCTGCATGTGTGTTACAGATACGGATTTAACAGTCACGGGTTGTCGGTGGTGGAACACAGGTTACGGGCCAGACAGCAGACGCAGGCCAGGCTCACAGAAGGTAATGTGGGGCTGCATTAGAGAGGCTTTCTTCACTTGTTGGAAGGACAAGTAGGAGAAACATCAGGAACTTTCCCCATGACATCAACATGATTGAGCAATGGAAGAAAAAAAAAACAAAAAACACTACAGAACTCAGGGTTCCTTTCCTAGAGGAATTTTCCTGGCTCCACCACAGTTTCCAAGATTTTAACAGAATTTCACAATTTCGCAAAGATGCACTTAGTTCCTGCCTTGTTACGTAACCGATGTTATATCTGAACTGGGCCAGCCTGGCAGAAAGCAGAGTGGCTCCTCTGTGGTCACACAGGTAGCTAAGATGCGGGCAAGGCTCGAGCACCATCTTCCTCGTTCTGCTCTGTGTCCTTTTGCCCGTTATATAAATAATGCATGTTAATTGTAGAAGTGTTAGTAACCACATAGAAGCACAAAGAAGAAAATTAAAATTGCTCACTTTCTTCTCCACTCAGGGATAACTACTCTTGGCATCTGGGAGTTTGGAAACACTGTGATTTTTGAGGGCCACCTTTGGAGGTGCTGCTTATTCCCTGGGGCTCGCCGCTCTGCTGTCTTTCGGGAGGCACTCTGGTTGTGCTGTGGCATTGTCCTCACCACACCTTCCCAGGTGCTCTCTGGGATTATTTGGGGCCACAGCCTTTCGCCTTGTTGGATCACTCTGTAAATCCTTCCAGGAGGTTTTAGTCTCACTAGATACCTTGGTGGTGAGATGAGATGAATCTGGTTATTGGAGTCAGTTCAGCAAGCAAGGTTGAAGGGCTAAGGCGGTCAGGAATCTCTGATTTGGGAAGTAGGAAGTGACCTTGTTTGGAAATCCCTGGTTTTGGCAGACCAGACCCTGCTACACTACAGACCTTGCCATATAAGGAATTTTGAAGGTCATAACATGACTTTTGTGGTTTGTGATACTTTCCTGCATTCTTGCCTCCCTCTCCTTTTAAGTGTTCATAGTGCTCTTTATGCCAGCTTTCTCCCCCATTCTCCCTTGCCCTTCCCCTAACCCCTACTCTGGTGCTAGTATTCATTGGAGTGAAACAAAACCCTATAGCCGAGCTCTGAACACAGTGTTCACCAGAAGCTAGAAGCCTTGAAGGCAGCTTATTGCTAGCACCATGGCAAGGAACATGAGCTGGCGAAGGCTGTGGTGCCCTGTGGGGATACCGTAATTCAGCAATTTCTGTCTAACTTCAAAATCTTGTCAGTGGGGGCAGATGATTAGTGATGAAAGCTCCATTAGGCTAGGTGAAAGTGAGACTCTCTTTCAAGCCAGGGTACTTGTGTGGGAAAGAATGAGCGCTTACAAATGCCCTTGTCTTGATGGGTGCTGCACTCGGAAAGCTCAGAAGGGATGTTCTGTAGCCTTTGTCTAGTGGGTTCTAACCATGTCCACCTCCCAACACAAAAAATTAGCTACATAAATCTCATTTACTTTCAAGCTGATGATGAAAGGGTGACGACATTTAGGGTATGAGAAGGTAGTTAGCAGGACTAGATGTTGTTCTTTGATCCCCCTTTACCTAACACAAGTTTTCTGAGCTAACTTGATGTTTCAGGTCTTTTCCCAACCATCAGATAGAAAAGCAGCTGATACCATCAACATACCATTGACCTTTGCAGATAAGATGGTATTTTAGGAGAAAACGCCTTGCTTCCATAGAAAGCCTGGTATTGAAATATATATTTTCTGCAAGTTCAAAATGCAAGTCAAGTGATAATCTAATGGATTTTTAAACAAGGTGGCTGTATTACTTACTGTGCAAACTGAGACACTTTTGAGAGGGAAAGTGGGGCGGGCGTTAGTACAATAATATGCCCGGGCTAAAGGAGTGATCAGGGCTGTCATGGGAACACTGCAAAGTACGGTCTTCCTTGTTGTAAGGGGGAGGCCCTTCTCAGAAAACTGAAATAATAAAACAATTATACCTCTACATTTGAGGCATGATAATTGAAAATATTTTCCAGTATTTTATACATAGCCTTTAATTTTGTTTTTTCTGCACAACCGTACACCCTGTCATTAGACCCACGTCCAGCGAGCAGCACTTGAGAGTAAACAGCTGCCCCTTCTGACATGCCTATTGATTTGTGTCTGTTCTCATTTTTATTACATTTACGAGGGATCCCCCCACAAAAATACCAGAATTATCTTCTGGAGGGTGGGTCCCTTGTAGTACAGCCTTTCCCCATTAGATGAGTGTTAAAGACTCTTTCAACATGTTTGCCCATTTCACGAGGGGTGATTTACTAGCACATCTGCCCCCACCACGCTGGGTATTCGGCAGTTTTTGACCAAAACCGGCATGACCCCATGCCCCACCCTCTCAGTTCACCCAGTCTCATCCCAGCGACTTCTTTTTCTTTCCCTGGATGAAAAAAATCCTCAAAGGGAAATGTTTTGCCGATGTGGAAGAAGTGAAACAAAAAACAGCAGAAGCACTAAAAGGCATCAAAATTGACGAGTTCAAAAACTGTTTTGAACAGTGGAAAAACATCTTGATAGGTGTATTGCATCATATGGCAAGCACTTTAAAAGCGACTGAAATTTAAACATGTAAGAATAAATATACAACTTTTTATAAATAAATTCCAGTTTTGGGGGGTCTCCCCTTGTATAAGTCTTGCCTTTTTTTAATCACTAGTATTTGCATTCTGAATTTCTCCATTTTCCATTAAATTTTTAAAAAGAACAAGGGCACAGTGCAGTAAAACATCCTAGTAATTGCCCAAACACCGCTGTGCAGACCAAGATGGCGAGCTGTTTCCTGGTCATCAGGCAGCAGCACCATGCAGTATTTCACAGTATTTGTCAGCTGGTGCCGAAAGTTCCCATTGGAGGTGGGTGGGCTTCCTGTCAAGGAAGTGATGTGTGGGGACAAAATCTTGACCAGCGATATTTGCAGGTGGGCTGCCACTAGGAATAAACCTGGGGAAGAATAAGACCTCGGTGGACGCTGCCTCGGACTACGCTGAGGGGGTTCGAGTCCTGGGCCCCTTGGCTGACTACCTTGTAGTGAACGTGTCCAGTCCCAACACCCCAGGGCTGCGGAGCCTTCAGGGAAAGGCTGAGCTGCGCCATCTGCTGACCAAGGTGGGAAATTACATCTCCAGGCCCAGCTCCTCCAGTTCGTCCTGTGCATTCTCCAGGGCCACACTATCTAGGAACTGTCCTTAACACCTGAACCTGTTAAGACTCCTCACTGTACCTCTAACCCCCTATCATAATACTGATTATGCTCAATAGTAATTAACTTCTCAGTTACCTGCCTCTTATGTTAAATAATAAAGGTCTGTAAGAGGGACTATATCGCTCATTTACCATGCTGTCCCTAGCACCTAGTATGTTGAATGAAAGAATGAATTGAATGACTTTTAATCACACAGGCTTACTATCTCTTTTGGGAACAAAAGTCTAAATAAGCCATAATATATTAGCCGAT
Organism: Macrotus californicus; assembly: GCA_007922815.1. Classification (NCBI taxonomy): domain Eukaryota; kingdom Metazoa; phylum Chordata; class Mammalia; order Chiroptera; family Phyllostomidae; genus Macrotus; species Macrotus californicus. Next base: position 21,021 of record VMDR010008028.1, read on the forward strand.
GCAAGGGCCACATTAGGGACTTAATCTTGGGGATGTCTTGGTTCAAGAGAATGGAATCAGGTTCACCTTGATGGGTGAATCTGTTTTCCAAGAAGCAGATGCTTTAGTTTGACAGCAGATGTGAAAACACGCTGAGCTGCGGCTGCAGTCACGGCTGCACCCTCGGGCTATGGTCTCAGGGATCCGCATCTCTGGCAACATGTGGCTGTAGGTGCTGCAGGAGAGGGATGCCCTGAAGGGACTACAAAAGCCGGCCCTGCTGGTGAAGATTGCGCCTGACCTCACGGCCCAGGACAAGGAGGATATCGCCAGTGTGGTGAGAGAGGTGAGCATGGCGCCGGGAGTGTCTGTCTGCCCCTCACTGGTGGCAGTGACCATTTGGCCAGCTGGGCTAGCCCAGATGGCAGCCTCTGCTTTCCTTTCTGTGATACTGAGGGCTGGTTTGGTATCTGTCACGACTTAATTCATCCTCTACTAAAAAGTGAAGGCTTAAATAAATATTTGAATGAGTCTTCTTATACTTCTTCCCTCCTCTCTTTCCTCTTCTCCATCCAGCAAGGGCTTTCAGGAGTGTGCTTGCATCCTTGGCCAGTCTTGGTCAGGCTGGAACACAGGCATACCTCGCTTTGTTGCGCTTCACGGGTGTTGTGTTTTTTTACAGACTGCATACTTGCTTTTTTTGTGGTGGTCTGGAACTGAACCCGCAATGTCTTGGAGATAGGCCTATATTCTCTCTGTCTTCAGTCCAACACTAGGTCTCTGTCATAGGAGAGTAGTGGAAACAGACTGAGCCCAACAGTCCTGGGTTCAAATCTGGTTCTACCATTAATTACTACCTGGAGACTTTGGACGGGACACTCTATAGGGATTGTTACAAGGATTATAACCCTGTTCTAGTGGAACTTTATGGGTGGTCACTATATAATGGCAGCTATTGTCATGTTGAGGCTCATTCTGACACTTGTTCAAGAAGCACAGTGAAGTCTGGGGTAGTTCTTGATTCCAGGGGCTGTAGGTGTGGGCACTTGGCCTGACTGTTGTCTCAGACCCCTAGGGAAGCTTCTTCAAGTCCGAGAGTGCCATGACTGGGTAGCTCTTTCTCTGTCTCACACTGCAGTTGGGCATTGATGGACTGATTGTCACGAACACCACAGTGAGTCGCCCTACCAGCCTCCAGGGTGCCCTGCGCTCTGAAACAGGAGGGCTGAGTGGGAAGCCTCTCCGGGACTTATCGACACAAACCATCCGGGAGATGTATGCACTCACCCAAGGCAAGGATTCGGTGTCCATGTCTTCAGATCTGTATGTGGCTTGGGCTCCGGGGTTGTGATCAGAATTGGTGTTACCTGAACTACTGCATTCAGCAGGTGGGCTGAGGGCTGAAGCCAAACGGAGCCCCTGGTTCTCACATCATTTGCCCTTTTTCATGGTGTTGCCCTGTGCTTCTCGGCAGGCAGAGTTCCCATCATTGGGGTTGGTGGTGTCAGCAGCGGGCAGGACGCACTGGAGAAGATCCGGGCTGGGGCCTGCCTGGTGCAGCTGTACACGGCCCTCACCTACTGGGGGCCACCCGTGGTGGACAGAGTGAAGCGGGAGCTGGAGACCCTTTTGAAGTGAGTGGGGCCACGTGTGGCTTAAAACCGAAGTTAATATGGTATCAATTCAGAATGACTCAAATCAAGGGGATCCTATTGATCTATATTTACTCTTCATGCAAAAAGGATATGAGGGGTATACTCTGAACGCAGGGGGAAATTACTCTGTTGCTCTTTTGACAAGGACAGTGTCAAGGAATTCAAGGTTAACTTCCAAGGCAATGGTGTGTATAGGCCTGAGGGGTTCTCATAAATTCAGTACATTGGCTTGATGTCAGGGAGCTGTCAATACTTAAAATCGATGCCTTCCTGACTTGAAGACCTGGGCATTCATACCTCTGGATTCCTGGGTGAAGACGGTGTAGGAGGCATGAGGTGTGTGTTTGGGATCAAGAGAGAGAGAGGGAAGTGCAGTTATGGAGCAGATAGAGCCCAGGTGAATGTGGGCTTCTCGTAGAACAGGGCCCATTCTTCATCATTTGCTGAAATTGCTTTGTTTTCTTTTTGTCTAGGGAACAAGGTTTTACTAGAGTCACAGATGCCATTGGCGCAGATCATCGGAGGTGAGGATGTTGTCAGCGGAAAGCCTGATCTAGAACCTTCCCACTGAATCAGGCGAGCTTTTGTGGCTGGATCAAGAGAGGGAGGACTCTGTCTCGAGCCACATCCCACAAACTATAAGAGCACTTTCTCTGAGGCCAGTGTGGACAGTTGAAAGCCACTTGTGACGGTCACCAGAATCAACAAGGCTTTCTCCAGTCACTTTTCAGATCATGAACTGCGTTTGGGACTTTTTCAGATGTAAATCCTAAGATTTTTTGACATTGCAAGGACATTAGTTATTTGGGGGGAAAAATCATGGAAAAAAAATAAAGCCATTTAAAATCTGGATAAACCCCAGCCCTTTCTGGAAGGTCACTGGCTTCAGGCACTGTAGGTCCTTCCAGGCCTCTGCTACCTGGGTTCTGCGATGGGTTTCTCTATTTTTATTTATTTTAAGCTTTAACTTTATTTTGAAAACATTTCAAACATAGACAAAGTTGTAAGAAGAGAGCTTGGGCATGACTGTCCTCTCCCTGTGTCTTCCACATCATCTTCCCTCTTTGTGCCTGTGTCCTGATCTCTTCCTATAGGACACCAGTCATGTTGGATTAGGGCCCACCCCAGTGACCTCATTTTAACTTGAGTACCTCTGTAAAGACCCTGTTGCTAAATAAGGTCACACTTTGAAGTACTGGGGAGTTAGTATTTCAACGTATCAATTTTGGGGAGACACAATCCAACCCATCACAAGAAATGTACTTGCTGTTTCCCTGCTTTAAAGACACATGCCATGTGACTTGGGGTGCCATCAGGCAGACAGGTACTCAAGGTGCTTGAAGATACTAGACGAGAGGCTAAAGAGTTATAGTCATTAACTAAAGAAATAGAGAAACACTAATCTTTTCAATGTGGAAAAGCACATGGTGAAGAGAAGTTGCAAACCTTGTCTGGGAAGTGCTGTTGATGTCCGCACGCCTTCACAGCCAAGGGAAAATCCCCTTTGTTCCCACCTCCTTAGTACAGATTGTATTGTAAGTTCGATTTCTCCACAGCAGGCCTGGCTGCACCAGTGATAACTGTGCTGTTGCCTTATCTTTTCATCTCCGCCTCAGCCTGGCCCTCCCTCTACCGTTCACTCTTTGCCAAGAAACCGGCAGCCAGCCTCCTGATTGTTTTTTAAAGATTTTTTTAAAAAGATTTATTTTATTATGAAAGTAACACCTACTCATAAATAAATTTAAATAATACAGCCCCCCAAATAAAAGCTGTCTACCGCTTCTCCCCTTCAAATAATTTCACTTCCCAGAGGTAATGAGTTAACTTTTGTATCTCTCTAGGTTTTGCCAGAGATTTTTCTTTGTATATATGAACATATGGATCCATAGCTATCTTTTTAATCTATCTGCATACACATATATAGAAATGTTTCAAGAATAGTACAGCTTTTTAAATACTGAATCATGAGAGTGAATTGCTGATTTGATGCCCCCTCATCCTGAATGTTTCAGTGTGGATTTCTTGTAAACAAGTACCTTCTGCTATACCATGATACAACTATCAAAATGAGGATATCAGCACTGATACAGTCACTTCCATTTAATCTCGGCCCGTGGGAGGCAGAACTTCTAAAATGCCTCCTCTCCCCAAATGCCCTGCTCTAACCCCTGGAACCTATGAATGTGATGAAACAGCATTCCTGGGACCAGGCTGTGTTAAATGGTTTAAGGCAGGAATCCCCTTGAAGATAAGAGATTATTTGGGTGGGTCTAATCTAGTCACATGGGCCCCTTTAAAAGCAGAGAGTTTTCTCTGGCTGGGAAAGAAGACAGATACAAAGCATGATAAAGAACAAAAGTACTGTTGCTGTCCTGGCCAAGTGGCTCAGTTGGAGCACTGTCCTGTACACCAAAAGGTTGCAGGTTCAATTCCTGGATCAGGGCACATACCTAGGTTGTGGGTTCGATCCCTGGTATGTAACCAATCGATGTGTTTCTTTCTGTCTCTTTCCTCCTTCCTCTCTCTCTAAAATCAATAAAAACATATCCTTGAGTGAAGAGATATACATATATATCATACATGTGTGTATATAAATGTATATGTAATATAAGTATATTATGTGTATATATACATATGTACACAGGTGTATAATATATATACCATATGTATATATTGCATTATATATATATGTAATCTCACTGTCCATTCTGGCAGAAAAATTGAGTATGCAGTACACTGGGGGTTCGTTTGGCTTGGCTCTCAGTGCAGATAGGGGCCTGGGCTCCATCTGGGAGAGGACTCTGCTCTCCAGTGGTGGCTTGCCACTCAGGGGGACCAGTCGGTGTCTCATTTGATTAGAGAAGGCAAAACCTGCAAATGTCATATGGTGGTGACTGGTAACTCCCTAACTCCCTTGAGCCAGGTGTACCAGCAGGGGGAAGGCTGTGGGGTGGAGAGATAATAATATCAGGAGAATGACCATCTTAGCCAAGGATATGCTGGTGATTGCAGACTCACCGAGGGTGAGGGGAGAGTGCAGACTTGGAGTTGGCCTTGAGAAGGTTACCAAACCCTGGTGAGGCCCCATTTTCTCACCTAGAAAAACAGTAGTTTGGAGAGTTAAAAGATACCTTAACAGCAACTTTTACAAAGATGCATACTATGTGCCAGGCACATTATATACTTATTAGCAATGAGCAGTTATGTACATGTTGTGTGCCTCAGTTTCCTAATGTGTAAAATGGGAAGAAAGAATAGTATAATAAATATCTATACCCCTTCTACCCACTACATCTATTATACTATCAGTAATCCTTACCATCTTTCCCATGTTTTATCAATTTCTTTACCTATTCATATACTGTATTTTTAAAAAGATTTTTATTTACTTTTAGAGAGAGGGGAAGGGAGGGAGAAAGAGAGAGAGAGATACATCCATCAGTTACCTCTTGCATGCCCCCAACTGGGGACCTCACCTGCAACACAGGCATGTGCCCTGACTGGGAATCAAACCAGTGACCCTCCGGTTCCCAGGCCAGCACTTCATCCACTGAGCCACACCAGCCAGGGCGATACTGTATTTTCATAAGGCATTTTGAAGGAAGTGATAGATGTCAGGATACCTCACTCTTAGCCTGCACCTCAGTTTGGAGCCTGCATTTTCTAAAAATAAGAACATGATCCTACAAAAACATAATTCAATGATTATACCTAAGAAAATTAACCATGATCTTTAATATCATCTAACATTCAGTCCATATTCAAATTTTCCCTGTTGTCCTCAAAATATCTTCTGTAGTCACTTAAAGCTCACCTATATGCTTCTTTCGTCTTTTAAAATCTAGAATAGCCGTCTCTGAAGAGATCAGACCAGTTGTCTTACAAATGGTCCTACATTCTGGATTCCCAGGATAAAGGCTATATTTCCTGACCTCCATTGTAGCTGGATGTGGATATATGACCGAAGTCTACTCCATGAGATATATGTGAAAGTACTATGTGCAACTTCTGGAAAGTCTGCTGCCTGGAACATGAGTATGATGGCTGGAGTTCCAGCAGCCATATTAGACCTAAGGATCAGGGTCACCCCAAAAGCAGAAGCTGGAAAGAGCTTCATAGAACTGACCATACCAGGTGTGTTTGCTTACTTTCCCACCTCTTTAATTTGAGAAAATAAAATCTTATGTAAGTTGGGATTCTCTCTCATATCTAGCTAATAAAAAAACCAAATTGAGGTAACTCTATATTTGCCTGCAAGATATGTTATCTGCTTTCTACTTGGCTAAGACACACTTCAGGACTTCTCTTTCCTCCAGGTGCAGATTTCTGGTGCCAGCACACTGTGAGAATGTACTCAGACTATCATGTTACCTACCCTCTAGTGTTGAGTGAATCTTGACAGTCAGCAGAAATTTCTAAAGAACCTTGTGGTTATAAACGTGGGAAATAAAGTTAGCGTGGCTTATCACATCAAAGAGCACCAGGGGACAGGGCTGAGAGGTGTGTGTATAGGAGCAGGGTGGGAACGACTTGGAATTGGCACTCAGCAGGTTTGTGAAACTCCTGGGCAGCAACACAGGAGTGAGGCTTCGAAGGGCAGGGCATTTAGGGAAAGAAATGCAATAAACATGCAAACTCCTTGAACCCTTGCCAGCCAACGAGAGGTTTCTTGGGTGTTGAAAACTCCATTTGGAATGTGTTCCACAGGAAGCAAAAGGAGTTAACAGCATGTGAAGGCAAACTGGCTGCACCACCTGACCCCAGTTAGTCACTAGGGTTTCCTGGGTAGTTCTAGGAACAAAGCTGTGCCTGGAGGGTCAGAACATTTCCTGGGTCAGCATGACCCAAGCATGTGGAAGACTTGTAACCTTGGTGCCACCATTTCAATCCTGGTTATCTGAGAAACTGGTCAGTGTTTTGGGCTTCAACCATTCTCTTGGATGTTAAACTTTTAGTTCTTAATTGATCTAGTGACATCTTCCTACCTTAACAGAGCAAAAAAGTGTGGTTGGGTCAGAATTTCAACTGTATTTGAGACTCTGATGTTACCATTAAAATACAAACGCACACACAGAAACATATATTTATATGCATACACACACATGTAGACATGAGATAGACAGAAAGAATAGGGCTGACCCATATTCATTTGTTCTTTCACTCACTCGTCCTTCCAACAATCATTTGTGAGATCGGACTTCCTCCCAGTGACTGCTATGAGTGGAGATGAAGATAACTGACTCACCATTGATGTCTCAGAAAAGACAAAGACAAACACAATTGGCTGGACTCTACTGGGTCACATTCTACAACAGTGGACAGAGCTCAGTGCTTCCCTAGCAGAGAGGAGTCACTGGGGGCTCCGCAACACTGATTTTTCTGTGTGACCAGGACTGATTTCATACAATTTCCTGGAACCATAATTATACAAATCCCCGATTTCTTGCACTGATGGCTCAAAAGCAGAAGCCTATTTTAACACCATTCCTTCTAGAGAGATCTGTCATGGGAATGTGTAGATGGCTCAGCTCCTCTCAGAAACTGGCTGGCTCCCAGGTTATACTGTTCCTAAATACTTTACTAGGCAGTTTCCTTGGGCAATTTCCTAATGAATTTCTCAGCCATGGCCATGTGGTCTTTGCCTGCTTCCTGGCTGTGGTGCCCTCCAGGTCCTGGATGGGGGTGGAGTGGGGCTGTATGGGAGTGTGCGAGGGTGGTGGGATGGCTCATGCTCAGAAGGAGCCTCCACTTTGCGGCGTCAGGTTTCTCCAGCTTGGTGCCAGAACTTTAGGGTCTTCCGTGCCTTCTCTACTGGGTAGCACTGCCTGCTCATGGTTTTAATCCAATGCACATGGTTCTTAATGGACTTTGATAGCCGCTTAGAACTGATATCCTTAGGCTGGCTAATGTGGTTAGTCAGTGAGTATGTTTCCCCTTCCAGGTAAGCAATGTCTTCTTAACTCAGTAGAGGATTTGTCTCTATTTGACCCCTAAAAGTGACTCTAATGGTGAGAACTGAGGCTGATTATGTGAGGGGACTTAAAAATCCTGTAAAGTTCATCAAGCAGGAGATGTAGTACCCCAGGATGGCCAAGGGCTTGCCCAGGTTTGAATATTGCCTCCTGTACTTAACTAGCTATGTCACCTTGCGCAAGCTCCTTCTCTGTATCATTTGTGAAAATAGAGTTATTAGATAATAAAAGGATCTGCTTAGAGCTGTTGAAGAATTAAATGAATAAGCACACAGAAAGCACACACAATAGTGCCTGGCACATAGTAAGAACTCTCACGAGGTCAGCTGTTATTATGACGTGAGCACCTATTCTCAGGTACTTGTAGGGCTAGTTCCAATGACAGCTTTTATGCCTTTGAGGTCCTGATCCTTACTGCAGGTAGAAGCTGATGTGACAGGCAGGATTTAATTCTGTTGTAGTAATCATTTCTCCCTCAACTGAGAATTCTTTGAGGGCAAAGGCTATGTTTATCATCCGTTCAATTCAGCAAACTGACTTGAGCATTTGTGTGCCAGGCTTTGCTGGGTATAGTGATAAACATGAATAAACAAATGCCAGCATGACCCCCACCTTGTTTCCTGGGACCTACGAGAATGTCCCAAAAATGGAGGTTGAAGAACTGAGGAATGTTGATATGAATTCTTCTGAATACAGACTTAATTTTTAAACTTATAGTAATATCCTCACAGCTTTGACCACTGATCAACTTTGACTGCCCTGGTTGGTGTGGCTCAGTGGGTTCAGAGCTGGCCTGCGAACTGAAAGGTTACCAGTTTGATTCCCAGTCAGGGCACATGCCTGGGTTGCGGGCCAGGTCCTCAGTTGGTAGTGTATGAGAGGCAACCAATCAATGTATCTCTCACACATTGATGCTTCTCTCCCTCTCTTTCTCCCTCCCTTCCCCTCTCTCGAAAAGTAAATAAATAAAATCTTTAAAAAAAATTTCATTCTGGGAACGGCAGATTATATTTTAAATTTTGATGGACTATATGGGTGCCACCTCTGGTTGGCTGTCTTTATTAAAAGGAAGCTGGTCTGAGGATAATATTTGACTTAGAAGTTTGGAAGTTAGAAGTTCCTCCTTTATAAAGTGTCAGGGTTGATGCTACTTTTGAGAAACTATTTATTTTTTTCTAACTGAAGTATAATGGACATACATTATTATATTAGTTTCATGTGTACAGCATAGTGATTTGACATTTGTATATGCTGCAGAATGATCACCGCAATAAGTCTAGTTACCATCTGTCACTATACAGTATTATTGACTACATTCCCTATGCTGTAAATTACATACCATGATCTATTTATTTTATAACTGGAAGTTTGTACTTCTTGGTCTCCCTTCCCCCATTTTGCACCTGAACCTCCACCCCTTCTGGCAACCACATCAGTTCTCTGTATCAATGAGTCTGGGTTTTGTTTTGTTTTTTTTAGATTCCACATATAGGTGAAATCATGTGGTATTTATTTTTCTCTGACTTATTTCATTTAGCATAATACCCTCAAAGTCCACTGAGGTTGTTGCAAATGGAAAGACTTCATTCTTTTTTAATGGCTGGGTAGTATTCTATTGTGTATATATACCACATCTTTATCCAATAGTCCATCAGTGGGTATTTAGGTTGTTTCCATATCTTGGCCATTGTAAATAATTCTGCAATGAACATAAAAGTGCATGTGTCTTTTTTTTTAAACAAAAACTATAAACATATTTGTTTTTCTGTCTTCTCTTAGCTTCTTTAAGATACATAAAATTATAAAAAGTAATTATAACAATGCATTATTGGGTATGCAACATTTGTGAATATAACACATATAAAATAATAACCCCCCAAAAGGAAAAGAGAATGGAGCTATGTATGAGTAACATTTTTAGAATTGTTGTTCTATTACAGTTGTCTCAGTTTTCCCCCATCACTCTCCCGTGCCCCGTCCACCCCCCTACCCCACTCCCACAGTCAATCCCCACCTTGTTGTCCATGTCCATGGGTCATTTATACCTGTTCCTTGCCTAGGCCCTTCCCCTCCTTTCTCCCCTTCCCGCCTTTCCCCTTCCCTTCTGGTCGCTGTCAGTTTGTTCTTTATTTCCATGACTCTGGTTGTATTTTGCTTGCTTGTTTGTTTTGTTGATTAGGTTCCACTTACAGGTGAGATCATATGGTACTTGTCTTTCACTGCCTGGTTTATTTCACTCAGCATAATTCTCTCCAGTTCCATCCATGCTGTCACAAAGGGTAGGAGCTCCTTCTTTCTTTCTGCTACATGGTATTCCATCGTGTAAATGAACCACAGTTTTTTGATCCACTCATTTACTGATGGGCACTTAGGCTGTTTCCAGCACTTGGCTATTGTAAATAATGCTGCTATGAACACTGGGGTGCATAGAGTTTTTTAAATTGGTGATTCAGGATTCTTAGGGTATAGTCCCAGCAGTGGGATCACTGGGTTGAAAGGTAGTTCCATTGAAATGCAGTTCCATTTTTAGTTTTTTTGAGGAAATTCCATACTGTTTTCCATGGTGGTTGCACCAGTCTGCATTCCTACCAACAGTAAAGTGCATGTATCTTTTTAAATTTTTTATTTATTGATTTGAGAAAGAGAAAGAAAGAAAGAGAGAGAGAGAGAGAGAGAGAGAGAGAGAGAGAGAGATTTGTTGTTCCACATACTGATGCATTTACTGGTTGATTCGTGTATGTGCCCTGACTGGGGAATCAAACCTGCAACCTTGGTATATTGGGACTATGCTCTAACCAACTAAGCTATCCAGCCAGGGTTGCATGTATTTTTTTGAATTAGTGTTTTCATTTTCTTCAGATAGGTATCCAGGGGTGAAATTGCTGGATCATATAGTAGTTCTATTTTTAATTTTTTGAGAAACCTCCATATTGTTTTCCATAGTGGTTGCACCAATTTACATTCCCACCAACAGTGCATAAGGGTTCTCTTTTCTCCATAACCTTGCTAAAACTTGTTATTTCTTGTCTAGTATTTATTTATTTCTTGTCTATTTCTTGTCTATTAGCTGTTCTGAAAGGTGTGCCGTGGTATCTCATTGTGGTTTTGATTTGCATTTCCCTGATGATTAGTGATGTTGAGCATCTTTTCATGTATCTGTTGGCCATTTGAATGTCTTCTTTGCAAAAATGTCTATTCAGATCCTCTGCCCATTTTTAAATTGGATTGCTTGTTTTTGTTATTGAATTGCATGACTTCTTTATATATTTAGGACATTAACCCCTTATTAGGTAGATGAGTTGCACATACTTTCTCCCATTCAGCAGGCTGCCCTTTCATTTTGTTGATGGATTCCTTCACAGTGCAAGAGCTTTTTAGTTTGATGTAGTCCCATTTGTTTATTTTTGCTTTTGTTTTCCTTGTCTTAGGAGTCAGATAAAAAAAAAAATTGGTAAGACCAGTGTCACATAGCTTACTACCTAGATTTTCATCTAGGAGTTTTATGGTTTCAGATCTTTTATTCAAGTCTTTAATCCTCTTTGTGTTAATTTTTGTACATGTTGTAAGATAGTGGTGGCATTTCATTCCTTTGCAGGTAATTGTTCAGTTTTCCTGACACCATTTATTGAATAGACTGCCTTTTCCTCACTACATATTCTTACATCCTTTGTAGTAAATTAACTATGTGTGCATAGGTATATTTCTGGCTTTTGTACTCTGTTGCACTCATCTATGTATCTGTTTTATGCCAGTTCCATACTGTTTTATCTCTATAGCTTTGTAGTATAGTTTGAAATCAGAAGCTTTTTTAAAACCTTAAAATATCAGGGCGTTCCGGCCAAGATGGAGGCATAGGTAGAAATGCTTTGCTTCCTTGCACAAACAAAAGAAGGACAACAACAAATCTAAAAACAATAAACATCCAGAAGTGCCAGAAAATCAAACTGCATGGAACTCCAACAACCAGAGTTAAAGAAACATTCACCCATACCGGTAGGAGGTGCTGAGATGGGAGATGGGCAGCCAAGCAGAGAAGACACATGCACAAAGGTGGCAGACTGTGTAGGCAAGGCAGGGCTGGCTGAACAGGAAACTAAAGACTCAAAGCTAGCTATAAACTACTGTGGGGGTCGCCGTAGCAGGAGAAACTCCCAGTCTCACACGACAGAGTTTGCTGGAAAGTGGGGTTGCAGCAGAGCAAGTTAGCCGCATTGTTCCCTCTTTGACCCCTCCCCCACATACAGTGCCACAATGCAGCAAAGAGGGTTGCCTTGCCCTGGTGAATACCTAAGGCCCTGCCCCCTCACAACATAACACATGCACCGAGACAAAGAAATATGGCCTTGAAAGAACAGATCAAAACTCCAGAAAAAGAGCTAAGCGACGAGGAGATAGCCAACCTATCAGATGCAGAGTTCAAAACACAGGTAATCAGGATGCTCACAGAACCGACTGAACTTGGTTGCAAAATGAAGGAACAAATGAAGGCTACCCAAAGTGAAATAAAGCAAAACATACAGGGAACCAACAATGACAGGAAGGAAACTGCGACTCAAATCAACATTTTGGAACAAAAGGAAGAAATAAACATCCAACCAGAACAGAATGAAGAAACAAGAATTCAAAAAAATGAGGAGAGGCTTAGGAAAATCTGAGAAAACTTTAAGTGCTCTCATATCAGAATCATAGGGGTGCCAGAAGGAGAAGAACAAGAGCAAGAAGTTGAAAACGTATTTGAAAACATAATGAAGGAAAACTTTGCCAATATGGCAAAGGAAACAGACTTCCAGGAAGTCCAGGAAGCCCAGAGAGTCCCAAAGAAATTGGACCCAAGGAGGAATACACCAAGGCACATCATCATTAAGTTACCCAAGATTAAAGATAAAGAGAGAATCTTAAAAGCAGCAAGAGGAAAAGAGAGAGTTACCTACAAATCTTACGGGGAAGAAGGGGCTGGAAAGAAGTATTTGAAGTCATGAAACGCAAGGACCTATACCCAAGATTACTCTATCCAGTAAAGCTATCATTTAGAATGGAAGGGCAGATAAAGTGCTTCCCAGATAAGGTCAAGTTTAAGGAGTTCATCACTACCAAGCCCTTATTATATGAAATGTTATAAGAAATAGAAGATCAAAAACTATGAACGGTAAAATGACAACAAACTCACAACTATCAACAACCAAACCTAAATAAAACAAGCACAAAAACTAAGCAAACAACTAGAACAGGAACAGAATCAGACACATGGAGATCATTTGGAGGGTTTTCAGTGGGGAGGGAGAGGGGAAGAATGGGAGGGAAGGTACAGGGAATAAGAAGCACAATTGGTAGGTATAAAATAGACGGGGAGAGGTTAAGAATGGTACAGGAAACACAGAAGTCAAAGAACTTATATGCACAACCCATGAACATGAACTAAGGGAGGAATGCTAGGGGGTTTAAGGGTACAGGGTGGAGGGGGGATAAAGGGGAGAAAAAATTGGGAAAATTGTAATAGCATAATCAATAAAATATACTTAAAAAAAATCTTAAAATATCAGTATGTATGTCTGCCAGTGGCCCAGTTTTCGACAAGAGAATTGCTAGCACTAAGGAAGTACAGCTGGGAATCAATGCATGTGTTCCAGGCACAGCAGGGTATCATAGTTTCTGGTCTTTGATGACTGAGGAAAAGGGAGAGAACTTAGAAAAAGGTGTAATAGTAGAAACGTGTTTGTTTACTTTTCTTATCCAAACTGAAATTTTGAACAATATGTGCTATTTCTAATTCAACACTCTATTACTCACTGTGTTCTAAGGTCATGTACATCCCTGGGAAAAATCCAGTGATTCTCTTCCCATGGCTGCTCAGTCACTCATGACCACAACATTCTCTCAATTTTGATATACTGATTATTTTTCCATTTTTAACATCTCTGAAATTGAGATGCATCTTATACTGATGGCATCTTAAGTATTATTTTAGAGTCTAATTGGCAGAAATTTTTCTTTCATATAATTCATAGCCTATTAAATTTAATGAAATATGGCAATGGTTCCCAAACTTTGCTGCACAGAATCACCTGGCTATCTTTAAAAATTACTGATGCCTGGCACCCACCCCCATTCATTCTGATGTAATAAGGTTGGAGTATGACCTGGGCATCAGGATTTTTAATAGCTCTCAGGCATTCTAAAACACAGCAAACTTTGGGAAGTGTTAAAATACAGCATTTCTTCAATACTACTTCTTCAAGTTTTTTTCAACTCCCAGGTTTCATGGACAACATGCTTACAGATTCTGCTTATTATAACTGGAATACTCCCCTGTTTGAATTAATGATGTCTTTCCAACTGCATCCACTAAGTCATCTTCATATCTTCGTTAGAAAGTCAGCTCTAGGTCCTGGCCAGGTTCCTCAATAAGTTAGAGCATCATCCTGATATGCTCAGGTTGTGGGTTTGATCCCTGGTCAGAGCACATACAACAATCAACCAATGAATGCATAAATAAGTGGAACAACAAAACTGATGGTTTTTTTTCTCTCTCTCTCCCTTCCTTTCTCTAAAATCAATAAAGTCATACCCCACATGCTAGCAATAGATTTAAAAAAATACTTATGAATTAGAACACATATATGTAAAATACAAGACAAAAATAGCATAAAGGAGGAGAGCATTTGAGATCTTACACCCTGGCATATGTTGTCAGTTTGGCCCAAATAAACTCTTATAAATATTGTCAAAAAATTTATGCTATAAAGGATAGGAGAAGGTAAAGACATTAAGTTGCTGCAAAGTTATTTTATTACTTGGGAAGTAGTAAAAGCATTAACTTAAAGTAGACTATAAAAGGCCAAGGATGCATTTCTTGAAATATTTGGGGTAACCACTACAAAAATAACACAAGAATGTATAACAAAATAAACTGTCAGAGGAGATTTTTGTTAAAAAAAAAAAGCCCTGAGTAATACAGAAAAGACAGGAAAGGAGAAATATAAAATAAAAGATCTTATGGCTTAAGCCCTGGCTGGTGTGGCTCAGTGGATTGAGTGTGGGCCTGTGAACCAATGAGTCACTGGTTCGATTCCCGGTCGGGGCACATGCCTGGGTTGCAGGCCAGGTCCCTAATGAGAGGCAACCACAAATCGATGTTTCTTTCTCCCTCCCTTCGCTTCTCTCTAGAAGTGAATAAATAAAATCTTAAAAAAAAAAAAAGATCTTATGGCTTAATACCAACTCTATTAGTAATTATATTAAATGTAAATGAAAATATATGCCACAAAAGCACTAGCCAAAACAAAGTTGGTATATCTTGAATAATATGAGACTGAGAGACTTTATGGCAAGAAGGATTACTAGATAAAAATAAGGACATTTCATAGTGATAAAAAGTCAATTGAAAAAGAAGACATAATAAATCTCAATTTGTATGTACCTAATAAAAAGAACTCAAGGTAAAAATAGAATCCACAATCCTTCTTTCAGTCACTAATTCAAAAAGCATGAAAAACAACAGTAAGGATATAGAAGACTTGAACAGCACAATGAACAAACTTGACCTAGTAACTAACATATTATAGAACACTACACTCAAGAACTGTTGTCTTCTCAAGAACACATGGAAGACCATATAGAGGTTCCGGCCAAGATGGAGGCATAGGTAGACACACTGTGCCTCCTCGTACAACCAAAAGAAGGACAACAACAAATTTTAAAACAAAAAACAACCAGAACTGACAGAAAATCGAACTGTATGGAAGTCTGACAACCAAGGAACTAAAGTAGAAACTTTCATCCAAACCGGTAGGAGGGGTGAGACGGGCCGGAGAGGACTCGTTCGGGGCAGCGGCTGGCGGACCCAGGAAGGGGCGACCAGGAAAGGTGGCAGCGACCGGGAGAGGTGGCGGTGACCGGGAGAAGTGGCGGCTGCGGACTGGGAGTCCCACTTCCTTGTGCGGATAAACCGGGAGGAACAGCTGGGGAGTGAGACAGACCCCGCAACCCACAGTTCCAGTGCGGGGAAATAAAGCCTCAAAGCCGCTGTTTGAAAGCTCCTGTGGGGGTTGAGGTGGCAGCGGGAGGGACTCCCGGACTCACAGGAGAGCTCGCTGGTGAGACCCACAGGGTCCTAGAGAGTACTTAAGCCCACCCACCCGGGAAGCAGTACCAGAATCAGCACCAGAGGGCTCAACTGGAGTGAGTCATGCGGAAAATCACTGAAAACCTGCAGAGAGTGGAGCAAGCGCCATTGTTCCCTCTTGGTTCCCTCCCCCACAAACACCGTCACAACGCAGCAGCGTGGGTTGCCCTACCCTAGTGAACACCTAAGGCTCCGCCCCTTACTACGTAACAGGCGCGCCAAGACAACAAAAATGGCCCATATGAAAGAACAGATCAAACCTCCAGAAAAAATACAACTAAGTGACGAAGAGATAGCCAACCTATCAGATGCACAGTTCAAAACACTGGTAATCAGGATGCTCACAGACTTGGTTGAATTTGGTCACAAATTAAATAAACAAATGAAGGCGACAATAAGGGAAATGAAGGCAAATGTACAGGGAACCAACAGGGATGGGAAGAAAAACGGGACTCAAATCAATGGTGTGGTCCAGAAGAAAGAAGGAAACGTTCAACCACAACACAATGAAGAAACAAGAATTCCAAAAAATGAGGAGAGGCTTAGGAACCTCCAGGATGTCCTTAAACGTTCCAATATCCGAATCATAGGGGTGCCAGAAGGAGAAGAGGAAGAGAAAGAAATTGAAAACTTATTTGAACAAATAATGAAGGAGAACTTCCCTACTTTGGCAAAGGAAATAGACTTTCAAAGGTTCCAGGAAGCTCAGAGAGTCCCAAAGAAGTTGGATCCAAGGAGGAACACACCAAGGCACATCATAATTACACTACCCAAGTTGAAAGATAAAGAGAGAATCTTAAAAGCTGCAAGAGAAAAGAAGACAGTAACCTACAAAGGAGTGCCCATCAGACTGTCAGCTGATTTCTCCAAAGAAACCTTACAGGCAAGAAGGGGCTGGCAAGAAATATTCCAAGGCATAAAAGGCAAGGAACTACATCCAAAATTACTCTATCCAGCAAAGCCATCATTTAGAATGGAAGTGCAGGTAAAGTGCTTCCCAGATAAGGTCAAGTTCAAGGAGTTCATCATCACCAAGCCCTTATTATATGAAATATTAAAGAGACTTATCTAAGAAAAAGAAGATCAAAAATAGGAACAGTAAAATGACAACAAACTCACAGTTATTAACAACTGAACCTAAAACAAAAACAAAGCAAACAAAGCAAACAACTAGAACAGGAACAGAATCACAGAAATGGAGATCACATGAAGGGTTATCATCAGGGGAGTGGGTAGGGAGAGAGGGGAAAAGGTACAGGGAATAAGAAGCATAAATGGTAGGTAGAAGATAGACAGGGGG